>DWDW01000622.1:0-13889 GCA_018245635.1 Mimoniades versicolor eupheme
ATAATTATCGTAGCAGCCCAGGGTTCTACTTCGTGAATATCTTTTGAGTTATAAGTATCTAAAGTTTGTTTTTAAATGTTTTATCGGCGATACGTATCTCTGGGACCACCCTGCCGTCGGCTATCTGTTACTGCGATCTGTACAAAAACGTCACGGCGATCGATTAGTGTGTCTGCGTGGCCTTCATTTAACGCTCGTCTCGTACTGTGAAATTGTTAACACGCAAAACGCTCGTGTCATCGGCGTGAGGCTTTACGTTCCCGCACCGCTCACGGTAGGTACTGTTTGATGTAACATTGTGACAGCGCTCGGTGTTGTACGTATGTAGCATTGAATTATTTGTTTGCATTTCATTACCGTCTTCTGGACTGTAACCTCATTGAGAACTGCTGTTGTAAAACTAGACGAGATTTCCTCGTAACTAAATATTCGCTAAGGTATTTACCTGTACCTATTCCTTAATTTAGTATATTTGAGATCGTGGTATTGTACTAATATCCAATGACACGGGATAAGATTGAGACGTTACAATAATAAGGTAATATCCGCGGCCGGGATGGAGGCGTCCCGGCTGTCTCATTGATTTATTAGGCCGGGAACAGACAGCAGACGCGGCCGCGCGGCGCGCTCCCCCGGGACGCGCAGGTACGCGGCAAAAACGTCCTGGGTGTTTGTTGATGTCGCTGATTCGTCATGCACGCTCACCGATTCTATCTGAAACTGTTTTCCATTTTTTCATAAGTTTATACAACTACAAGAATTTGTATAAACGGTAAGCTAAGAAATAAAAGTAAACATCTTTTATTTGATGATCGTTATTTGCACATAGGTATAAAATGTTCTAATATAAATATTTTGACTTTGTTTTTACTTTGATATAGTAGCATGATTATTCTGTTCATCATACCAACGTAATGAAATACTTATGAATCCAATTATCAACTATTAATCTAGAGATTCGGCGATTGCAACTCTTTCCTTTTCTAAGCTCTGACGAAATCTAGTCTAGTTTTATAAATACAACGCGGGCAATTTGGGAATTCGATCCGTTAATAAATAATCGCGGTGAAAGTTTAATAAGGCGATAGCGGGTTCTGTGACGGACGAGTCAAGGGTTGAACATTAGCGTCTTGCGAAGAGCCAGAAGCGAGGACGGTCGGCGGCTCAACGTAAGGACGGGGTATAAAATATGCAAGAGTACGCCGGGAGCGATAACTGGAGCTCTTGGGGAAACTCGCTGCTGTACTGGCGCTGCCAAACCTGATCAGTGACAGGGCGACATCATTTGATTAGTACCTACGCCCGAATAACACTGTCATAGGTACCTATATCACGCTTGACTATATGATATTATGTATATGTACACGTACATATTAATTTTGTTGTTAAGAATGTTTGCCTCGTTAATGTAACAATGTTTGACATAATAGTATCAAACATTAAACTGAATCACTCAACAAGTCAATCAATACGTCTGAATTATAGAAATGTAACCGAAGTATCGCTTAATTTAGGTATGGTGTAGTATTAGCGAAGTTTTATTCCTAAGTGTTTTGTTCTTACCCATTGGAACAACGTGGTAAGAGTCACAGCCGCAGCTGGACACAGCCGTGCGAAATGACTGCCAACATATTCAATCACCAATCTTTCAGTGTATTTAAAATAATAATATACCTATTCTAAAGAAATATACTTATTGTGTTAAAGTGAAAATTGTCGAAACGACGTCAGGACCCTCGTCACAGCGCAGTCGCAGCCGGGCCGCGGAGATAAGGAATAGCTGCTTTTTCACAATACTTTATTCAGGGTTCAGAGATTTGGTTCAGTGACAGACTAATCGGTGGTGTCGGGAGCGAGGTGCGACGCTTAAGTATTAACGCTGAACCCTTTTGTATCTGGCCGCCGGTGGCGCGACAACTCGCTGTCAATCCCATCTCGCTCCCGTTACGTCTCCTGAATATTTTATTTTCATTAATTTGCCAACTTTGTATGCTCGTTTACTTTAAGCAATGGGATACAAATAGGTTCACGTATATAGGCGCAGGACGGTCGTGTGCAAATCACTTCATGCTGCACATGTACATATTTCTCTTATTTAAATTAAACTTTAGTTTTAAGATTTCAATTACAATACTGATTGATTACCTACTTCTTGCGAAGAAATCATCTAACTGCGGCTCCTAGTTAACCGGGAGCATATTTATTGTGAAAAATAAGGTTCGAGAATTTTGATTCTTTACCTAGTAGAGCTTCACCAATGTTTTTGAAAGCTTGCGGTACTGGTTGTCGTGCAGTAAAAGAAAAATCAAGTTAAACTCGCAGGCCTGTTTTAAATTATCGTAATAAATCTGAAAATATTAATACTGAAGTAAAACAAGCGACAAGTAAATATTCGCTGAAGCGTCCGGCCACCCGCGGCCCGATCGTTCCTCGGGGGCTCGTGCCGGCTCGGCCGCAGTACCTTTTAGTTGTGCATATATTATCTGGATTACGCCCAAGTCCCAGCGACCGCTGACCGAACGGTTTTACGGATAAACTCCTACAACATCTGCACGTAACTGCACCCCCGCGGCTTGTCGCCGCTTATTGTCGTGAGGCACGTTAGTTTTCCGATGTATGAATGTAGTATTTTTGATAAAGCTAATATAAATAATATAATATAATTCGGTTTTGGCCATGGGCGTGCAGGATGTGGAATCAGCTTCCTTTTGAGGTATTCCCAGAGCGCTACGACATGGGGTTCTTCAAGAAAAGCATAAAAAAAGCTCTCCTTGAAAACCGGCAAAGCATTGGCAATTCATGTGATGTTGCACATGCCCAGAGGCGACGGTGGCAGCTTTCCATTAAGTGGCCCATCTGCCTTTTTGCTAGGTTTAATTTATATAACAAAATAACAAGGTTCCGTCTCTATTTCTCCGAAGGTGTAAGCAGCGGAGTGAGGTAGATAGGTACTACCACTTTTCACCAGATATCTTACACGTCCATAGAACGTCCAGAAGATGATGTTGTTACCATAAACCGAGCCTTTGGTAAATATTATGTGCCTCTAATTTAAATTAACTCTACATATTGGTAGAAGCTGGTAAAAAGTGTTAAAATTCACCTAGTCTTTAAAAGACTATTTAGATGTTTTTTTGTATTTCTATTCAAGCGGGCCTCTATCTTAATCGCAAATTCTCTTTCTCTTAAGTAGGACCACGTTCAAGTTTTTACACTAATTAAAAATCGACCACTGAAACTATGTAGCACGATCCATGAAAAAATTGTCTCAAACGCAATACCTAGAGTCCAGGTTATTTTTAGATTAAACACGAATTATTTTTATTTTTTTTTTATTTATTTATTTATTTGACACTCCAACAGCATTACACACAGAACATTCATGAAATAACATTGAAATAGGCACAAGGAACTGGTATGCATGCCAGTTACAGGAGTGTACAACATTCACTGAACACACGTGCATTGCTTGTTGCAATATAATAAACAATAACAATTAATACAAAAAAAAAATATATACAATAAATTATAGTAACAATGGAATTTGCTAGTTACATTTAAGAAAATATGAACACAATTTGCGTTTAAACTTTGGGTACGTGTCGTGAAAAATGTCTATATCTGCGACTTTTTTACATATTTCGTTATAATGCGAACAAACTCTAGGTAAGGGGGAATATTTGAGAAGGTTAGTCCGACTTGGAGGGATGTAAAAGATTTCGGCAATAGGATGCCGGGGGTAATGATAAGGGATTTTGAGACTTACACTTTGCACTAAATGGTTACAGTTTATATCTCCAGAAATCAGTTTTTTGAGGAATATGATGTTAAGTAGTGCACGACGGTTCTTCAATGACATAAAATTAAAGTGCTTTAGACGATGGTCATAAGGAGCGCGGTGGAAGATGCCAGAGGAATGAAAGGCCAGGTGTCTGGTGAAAGATCTTTGGATATCTTCAATGCGTTGTGAGTACTTAGCATAGTTAGGATTCCAAATTATAGATGCAAACTCTAGCTGGCTTCGTACAAGCGAGTTAAATAAGATAACTTTGGTCCTATTTGACAAAAAGCCTTTGGCATTTCTTTTTATAAACCCTAGCATTTTTGCGCTTTTCCCTACAATTGCATTAATATGGGCTTTAAAGTTTAGCTTACTATCTATAATCACACCCAGGTCACGAATCTCATGGACCTCTTGTAGCTTTTCAGCATTTAGCTTATAAGTGGGCGGCACTGTGGAACGTTTTCTGGAAAACCTTATATGATACGATTTTTGTCCATTCAATACCATGCCATTTAAATTGCACCATATAATAATTCTGTTAAGATCGCTTTGAACTAGGTCCATATCTTGAGCGGATTCGATTGATTTATAAATTTTTAGATCATCGGCGAATAGACAAAATTTACAGTTACGTATATATAGAGCTATGTCGTTAATAAATGCAGAAAAAAGGACAGGTCCCAAATGAGACCCCTGAGGAACGCCTGAAATAGCCATGTAATCCTTAGATCTGTGACCGTTGATGACCACAAACTGAAGTCTTTTAGCCAAGTACGATCTGAACCATTCTAAGAGGGATCCACTAATTCCATACCTTTTTAGTTTGTTAATAAGACGCGAATGGCAAACCTTGTCGAAGGCACTGGAGAAATCCATGTACAGAGCATCGATTTCTTGACCTCTATCAACGTTTTCACGTAAATACGATGTGTAGGACAAAAGATTAGTCTCGACAGAATGACCTTTTCTAAAACCATGTTGGTGTTCTGAGATGTGGGCGTTCATATGGCGCGTGATAGCTGGACAAATGAGAGATTCAAATAATTTAGGTATGCATGACAGTATTGAAATCGGCCGATAGTTACTAACGTCATTAACGGGCCCCTTTTTAAAAACAGGAACTATTTTAGCAACTTTCCACACATCTGGAAATACCCCATCATTTAAAGATCGATTGTAGATCATGGATAATGGTAAGGTTAAAGCTGAGCCGCACCGCTTTATAAAGATTGGAGGAATCTCATCTGGACCAGGTCCTTTTGAAGCGTCCAGCTTTTTAATACCACGAATGATGTCACGCTCCGTTATTTTAATGTGGCTCACGGAATATGTAGATTCGTTAAAATTTATGTCAACATCATCATTAGTTAAAACCGCTTTACTAAATACCGAGGAGAAACTGTTAGCGAACATATTTGCTATCTGAGGTCCTGTGCTTGCCGTCTGATCGCCTTGAAACATTACTGATGGAATAGTAGATGCGCCATTACGTCTGTCCTTAATAAAATGCCAAAAACTTATTGGATTTTTGATAATGCCAGTTTCAACTCTCATCTTATAATTAAGAAGACATTGCTTACTTACTTTATGAACGCGCTCACGGAGAAGATCATATTCTAGAAGGTCGCGAGGATTTTTGTATTTTAGGTACTTTTGTCTTTTACAGTTTTTTTCTGCGATAATTTTTACTAATGACCTGCTAAACCATGCGGGATATTTAGGGATTTTAGGTTTTAACTTCGGAACGTAGAGATCTATAGCTTGTTTAAGAATAGTATAAAAAATATCAGTCATTTTATTTACAGTTTGACAACAATCTAATTTCCTCATCCAATTAATTCTACGTAGATACTGGAAGATGCCATTGTAATCCGCCCTAAAGAAGTTAAGACGAGGAGATGTGACAGGTTTTAGGAAACTAGGAGCATGCAATGGTAGGGAAATTAGAATAGAAGGATGCTTCGGGTCTAGTTTGCTTAATGTATTACAAACTTTGGTGACTTCCAAGCTGGGACAATCAGTAAGGACGAGGTCTAAAATTTTGCTATCCTCATTTAATACATCGTTCATTTGGCACAAATTATTAGCAGACATAAAATCAATAAGCGACAGACCCAGTTTAAAACCATAGTTTGCTGGACAACATGGACCACCTTCAAATTCACGACTCCAATTTATAGAACTCATGTTAAAGTCCCCTAATATAATAACGTGATCAGATTCATCAATGGCATGGGAAGTCTTGTCCAAGAACCGTGAAAGGAGCTCAAAGTTTACCGGAGGCGGCAGATAGACTGCGCAAATGGAAATTTTTTTCACTATTTTATTACTTTTAACTTCGACCGACACCCATAAATCCTCTTTATTACTTTCCCAATTTGTATGTCTGGATGATGGAATACATTTAGTTACCGCGATCATAACTCCTCCTCCGTCCTGCTTTGAGCTCATTGTACATTGTCGGTCTTTCCTATATACAACGTATCTATTATCAATAAATTCACTGTTCGCAATGTTAGAATTCAGCCATGTTTCGGTGAATACAATTATGCTATAATTATTTATTGATATGTTCCTAAGGACATCTTCCGTCTTAGTACGCAATCCTCGTACATTCTGGTAGTATATTGACACATACATTTTTGAAGATATCTACCACCGCATTCGATTATTAAAACTAGGCAATTAATTTAAGACTATCTTCATTTTTAATGTATATTGCGGGACTCTGTTCATTTTTCCTTACGTAAATCCGTCCATCTCTCACCCAGACGAACTTGCTGCCTGTCTCTTTTGCTTTCTTACGAGCCGCAGCATGGAGGTGTTTGTTCGTGGGCGTCAGATGTTCAGAGACAAACACTGCTACACGATGTCCACCTATGCCCAGGTGTTCGGAGTTCAGCTTATCATCTCGTTTTGCTTTGTTAAACCTACTAACAGCAGCCAGCAACTCGTCACGACGTCGTTGACTTTGAAGTTTTAGTACAACGGAGCGAGGGCGATTGCTTTCCTTATTAACTTTTGCAATGCGGGTTACATGTAAAATATCATTATCTTCGAGAGGGCTGTTTACTATTACACCGAGCTGTTGTATCGTTTTTATTAAATTTTCAGATCTATGTTCCGGAATCCCATTTATTTCCACATTAGAAGAGCGCATGCTTTGTTCTATTTGCCCCATTCGATCTGTTAGAATCTTTACTTGTGCTGTTAGGTTGTCATTTTTCAGAACAAGACTATTAATAATTTCATTTCGCTCGTTCACTGACTGCAACAGTGCATCGTATTGGTTGCTGAAGAATGATAGCGACTCCTGAAAACCAGATATTTGACTAACAATGTTCGCCAAATGTTCAGTAACAAGTTGGGTAATAGACTCCCTAATTTCCTGCTTTATTATTGAGCGCAAGCTGCTTTCAGTCACATATGATTCGTCACTGTCGGACTTAGAGCGTTGTTTTTTCGACCGCAATGTAACGTTTCTCTCTTCCCATTGTGTTTGATCGGTGGCATCGTCGGAGGCACCGGGGCGAACTGCAGCACGTACTGGGGTGTTAGTGTTGTCAGATTTTGGTTGTTTGCTGACACACTCCTGACATTTCCAGTTATTTTTACGCTCTTTGTCCAAAAGGTAAAAGCGTTTGGAGGATATATTGGCACACAACAAATCGTATCCTTGTTTACAGGTGGCGCATACCATGTATTCTTTTTTAGGTAAGTTATTACGACATCCGAAGCACACTTTAACAGTAGTTGAAGACATTGTTCAATAATATTTTAAGATGATTGAGTCAAAAAATATTTTCGGAAAAAAATCACAGAAAAATAAAAAAATAAAAGAAATAAAAAACAAACTAGTGTCCAAAAAAATATAAAATAAAAATGCAAAAATGGAAAAAAAAAAAACGATTAAAACGATTTATAACGATTTAAAATTAAAATTAAATAATCTATTATATAAAAAATGAAACAGGTCACATTAAACACAAGTAGGCACTCGTATATTATATTTACCTAAGAAATACGTCGCCCGATAAAGATTTTTACAACAGCTACATACCTACACATACATATATTATTAGATAGGTCAACAATTATATTTAAATCAAATTACAGAACCACCTGAAGACGAGCCCCAGCCCGACTTTTGGCTGGACCTTGCCACCCACGGTCTGAACTCGTGCATTGTGGTGGCCGAGGTGGTCGTGTCGCGGACTCCGGTACGCTACCTGCACATGTACCAGCCGCTCGGTGTGGGGCTGTGGTACGCGGCATTCTCCGGTATTTACTACGCGGCCGGCGGCACTGACAGGTGCGCTTTAGCTTAATGTCTGCCTTCAACGAACGTTTTATAAATTTTGAAATTCGTTATTATGATCATTCTCATCAATTATTTATTTAAATATTATGTAATAAATTATTATGTAATAAATATATCATAATAAATAAGAATTTTAAAGGTGGTTGCAAGAGTGATTGTTGATCGAAAGGTCTTAGGTTCGATCCCCGGGTCGAGTTACTGGGTTTTTCTAACTTTAAATTCCTAAGTGGGTCGGGTTCTGGATTTGAGCCCGGTGAACGGCAATAACATTACGAAACAATAACAATGACAAATACGGGTTGAATAAACCCAGCAACGATTACAATATAAATTGTAAAAGAAAAACATATAACAAAAGGAAACTTTTATACATATATCAAAATTATTAGCTTAATTATAACCAGTTCAGTTGTCACTACGTTTACTCATTTATTTTTTTCAGACGTGTAAAATGACCAGTTACAATTATTACAATATACAATTAGTCAACTTTATAAACATTTTCTTAAATTTTAATTCTACCTACATAACATACATATGTAGCTATAGTTCTACCTAATAGCGGTATTTGAACCACTTCTTGTTTACGAAACAAGGAAATTGTATCCTTTGTTTTAATCAACAATCGATGTAGATATATGACCTTAAATTGTATTTCAGCCATGGCAACCCCTTCATCTACAATGTACTAGACTGGAGACAAGCTGACCAGGCTGGGATCATCGTGGCCATCTCGACGGTCGGATTGATCGCTCTCTACACATTGCTGTGGGGCTTGGCTCTGTGCCGGGACAAAGTATCTGCTGCCTTCGTACGCACGATAAGTCACGACCTACCTCCTACCCCCCTCGATTCACACACGCCCACTGGGATTGTATGACCTTAATTTATTGTCTAAGTATATCCAATAAGAATAATGTGACCATACGTTGTCATTACGCAACTAGGATAGCTGGAGCGTTAGATTACGCTTTAGACGCAGTCGAGCACAGAAAGAAAATAGTATTTTTTTTAAACACACTGTTATGTTGGTAAAAGGCGTAATACGCACATATTGTATTCATGCTGAAAACAGAATTCCCATGCAAATTAAACTAGGTTGTAACTATTTTATAAATACGGCAATATTTCAGTTGAATTGGTTCGCAAAGGGTTTGATGTGCAAAGATTATTTCTAGCAACATAACAATCCAAAGCGTTTATTTGTATTTGATGGTAATTCGCTTAGGCGCCAACTCGAAGCGAGTGTATCGCGATTATATTATAATCGTCCATCATAAAGTATTGAAAATTATAGACCACTGAAAATTAAATTTATAGGTACAGCTACTTTTGTAATCGGTAAATTATTCTTTTGACGGCTTACTACGATTTTGAATTATCGGCCCGACATACTGAAATTATACTTAACGTTATATTTTATAGAAGATAATTTTTCCAATAAACATCCTGGTTATATATTGATGAAAATGTTAAAATTTATTTTATAACATAATGACACTAGTTCGATTAACTAAATAAGGATGTGTTGACAGTAAGCAGGCTACTCGTACATACAACGAGCATCTAAGTTTGGTCAAATATGTAATAAATACGTTTATGGGTAACCATACTTAATTTTATTAATATGCACGTAGATAGAAATTTATGTACCACCTTGTGCACCAAGTGTAATAAATATTGCTCAATAATTATATGTAGGTAACTACGTAGAAGTCCTGTAGAAAGACCCAGTATTGTAATGTAAGTTCGGTAACTACTTAATATGTTATAGTACCTAGTATTTAAGTAGGACTCACAAAAATGAATATTATACTACTTTTACGCATTCTGTTCATTTCGCTATATTATTAAAAGAATATTAGGATCTAAGTTTTCGCCACGGGACCAAATTTAACAAATATACACAATCCGTGCGCAAAAACTTGAGATCTACGTCTGTCCTCAAAGGACGTATAGGATATTTAGGGGCAAAGGCACTGTATACACCATTACGTTCAGCTTTTCATTCTCTATTGATTTTTATGTTCAAGATAGCACAATTATAGAAATATATTTTCCAATCGTACTTTTTAGAGCGGTTAAAAGAATGGGAAAACAATCGTATTGCAAATAACTTATCATCTGATGTAAAAACACACCAAGGATGTAAGGAGCGCATTACAATTGCGCAAAATCTAGCATCATGCCTAGCATTTTTGGCCTACGAAGACTTTGAACAATGCTTAATAAAAAAAAGTGCAGCATAGAATATTAAGCCCAGAGGTATGGATAGATATGTAGGTATGTATGTATGTATATGCATATGTAATCATTTTAATGCCCCTAACATCGTCCTTTTTCAATAAGTAGATCTAAAATTTTGTTAATAATATGAGCTGATTAATAAATCGACTAGCTAATAAAAATTTTCGTACAGTACAAACACGCCGTTGTAACATCGCGCAGATTCCAAGTTATCGCGCACAGGTTGTAAACAATGTGTAGGTATTGGATAGTCTTAAGATAGTCACAGTGACATTCAGTGGTGTAGCTACCGGAGGGCTGGACGGTGTAGTGCCCCGGTGACCGCAAGCTCAGGGGGCCCTTCGGAATCTGACTTATAAACTATAAATTGAACTATAGAAAATTTCTCCCACATTCGGAATATAAAGAAACCAGATTCCAGGAATTATTTGAAAAAATACAGGGGAATTCCCAACAAGTCTCGAAAATCTCTGTTTGAAACTTGCGGCGGCCTATACTGTATTCTTAGGCTCGTTTCAAAGTCGCACCGTCGAACAACGCGTTTCAACTGCACACACTTGACAGTAAGTGGACATTTGAGAAACGCGGCGCGCTGCAACGCAGTTATTATAAAACTGTACCTACTAGTGAATTTACAAAAATAAATATTTAGTTACATTTAAAGTACCTATTTAAATGTAACTACATATTTAGATTTTGAAGTGTATTGATAAAATTTAAAGATTTGTTCCGTATTCGGCGTTACCCAGATTCGTCGTAAAACGTATAGTCATTCAAGAAAACGGTTTTATTGGTTTAAAAATCTCTACTTATTTACAATTCCCGTACTAAAGAGTGCTCAACGGAACCCTTTTAACGTGTCTCCGCTGTCCGTGTGTGTCACATGTGTGCATGAAAGGAGCCTATGTCTCATTAAGTATAAACATACACTGCCCGGTGCCCGGCGCACCTTGGATATTGCGACTAATCCTTTCACCACTTTCTTATCGACTCGACTAAGAAGACAGGACTGTATTTTTTGAACGGTAACAGGTAGATATTTTCTTGTATTTTCATAAAATTTATTAAATTTTTTTACTACATTAAATTACATTTTGTATCTGGTTTTTAATTTTATTATGGAGTCAACTGCATTATGACGAATCTCTATTACGACAAATTTGGAGCACGTCAAATTCGGAACACGACGAATACGGAACAAACGTTTTCAAATAGTTTAGTTTATTTTTTGCCCCAGGGCCTTTGATTTCCTAGCTACGCCACTGGTGACACTTGTAACCTTGTGTATCTTTACAGTGTTTTATACTTATAATACCAATTGTATTGTCTATAAACCTTTCTAACAATTTCTTATTAGGTATTTAGTTTATGAAATTGAGATATGAAAGCTGTAAGTCATAAATGGGTGTGTTAGTAAACCTATTGAAGATTGAGTAGGGTTGAATGCTATGGCAAATTATATTGACGTTCTCACTGCGAACATTCTTTAATGTTACGTTTTTGTGACGTAATAATCTGAGAAAAAGAATATCTGTCCACAAGCCTACGGTTATACCTATGACGTTGACCTAAAGCAAGCTTTTGGGAAAATAGCAAAGCCAGCCCTACTTATTAGGTTTAGACTAGTAACCCACATTAGATACAGATCAGGAAGTAAACCAATCTCTTTAACTTCATTTTGTGATAAACACCTCTGCGACATCGAGATATAATTAACAATCGAATAATCAAGATATTCATAGACTTGCAATTTATGAGATGTTTATTATAATACCTAATACTCAAAGTCATAAGTAGGTACTCGAAGTGTATTTTACTAATAAAAAAACGATATCAGAACTTACAACAAATCAATAGTCATTTAAATATGATAACACTCTCTTTGACATACCTAATTTCTGTATCCAGTTAGGATCTTTAGTGTAATAGGTAAGAATTATGTTTTGTAATAATAGGTGTAATTGGAAGTTAATGGGTAAAATACTATTGTTAATTTAATTTATTTTATGTCGTTTGCGCTGTTTCGTTTCTTCATAAAAATTAAGTTATAAAAGTTATTGTGTGTAGATGTCCCGGAATATTATTATATTATACTACCATATCTACTATAGATGCAATCAATAAATAATTGCGTAATCAAAAAATGTTATTAATTGAATTATTCTGAGCCTGGTCCTTACCTATATTCTTATAAACCTATGTTTTTATTAAATTCATAGTTAAAACATTCGTATCAACTTTTTTAGTAGCTATAACATATAAACTTAAAACACCTCACGCACTCCACTACCCAGCATTTGAAATAATTAAACGTAACTTCACGCCTGTAATCCCCGAAGGGGTAGGCAGAGGAATGCAGAACACTCCCACATATCACCGGTTACGTTTACGTCCCACTATGGAATAGGTGGTGAGCCTATTGCCATGCATCGGGCACATATCCTTCGACGGTTACTGGCGTTAAGTCACTTTCTTTTCTTTTTAAAAACATATTATATAATAATGATGAGCTGTATAGTCCGTATAGGCGCAGAGTAAGAATGCTTGCACCGACTTCGTGCCGCTAAATACCGTGCCTATGGGCAGCAGCATGGGAATTATGAGCATAATCCCTCAGAGGAGACACCAGGAGCAATCACAGAAATCGTTATGAGGAAATTTTACACATGAAGATTTCTTTACAATATTTTTCTTCAACGTAACGTTATTAGATATTAAATTATTTTAAAATATAATAATCTAAGGAAATAAAACCACGCATTAAATCAAAACATTTATTTCTATATAGCAAAATTTAAATTGAAACATAAAGCAACCAATTTCAATACAATTAATAACAAAACTAAATATGATATGTGATTAAGTTTGACTTAGCGTGTGCTGTGCGGACGTGTTACATATGCATACATCACATATCCGATATTACTTAACAAAATATACCAACAACTTATATAAACCTAATTTATAAATATAATTTTGTAATATAATTAAAGCTCCCCATTCATGGAAACGCCTGACACCGTTTGATTAAACTGCAAAACGCTAAGTGAATATTTGTGTCTTAACAAAATAGTTTTTCTTTAATGCTATTCTATTGTATTTTATTTATTACATGTACTTATACAACAAGCCCAACTTATGCATATAATATGTTACATGCTCAATTTGAAAATTATATTGTTCCCTTAACGTAAATTCAACATTAGGTAATACCTCTTACGGCTTATTTCATTGCGAATATATTAATAAAAATACCGGACAATTCAATTGTAATTTTCAAAAAATATTATTATATAGAATTGCATTAGACCTTAATAGTAATAGAAAAATATTGTCGACACGCGCGTGATGCAGCTTGTTTTCTTGTTAATCCCACAACCGTTTGAAGTAACCGCCATCTACCATAGTATTAGAACATTTTTATAGCGAATAAAAATATTCTACCCTGCCTACCTCTTCGGTGAATAAAGGCGTGATGTTACATTTTTTTATGACGATTCGTGTCTGTCCACAAATGAAGAACTTCATAAACATCCG
>DWDW01000623.1:0-13881 GCA_018245635.1 Mimoniades versicolor eupheme
CCCATTCTACGGCGAGACGTGAACGTACCTGGTGAAACGTGGGAGTGTACTACACTCCTCTGACTGCCTCTTTGGGGATCATTTGCGTGATATTACGTTTACGTAATAGTTTGTAAGTATATTTCATAGTTCGCCAACAATAGTCTAGATATATATAACTTTACATTATACAGTTCATTAATTTCAAATTAATACGTAGCGCTTATAAATAACGAGGCAGAAAGTTTCTCTTGTAATGCGAAGAAATGGTATTCGTTATAATTATATCTGATTTAATAGTTATATCTGATTTAATAGTTAATCCCATACATATCGTATAATAATGACGAAAATAAAATTCTTTCACTGTACATTTATTTCACAAACAATTAAAAATATTAAGTCAAATCAATCGGTTTATTTGTGGAGTAAAGTTAACAAGGTGACCTTATGTACTGACTATGTACATATAATGTACAAATATGAAGTATTTCTTACACTTTTAGTAACCATGTTCTTCAACCGTTCTTCCAACCACTATGAGTGGTAATACACATAAGATACTCGTAGTTCTTGCATTCTGTACCAGGTATTTTGAACCGACTTCAAGAAAAAGGAGGATTAACTCAATTCGTCTGTATTTTGTCCTTAGGAAAAGCCTATAACCGTTGGTTAAAAGTTCTAGATTATGTGGGTCTGGAATCCAATAGTAGAGTGGTCTACTCTTTATAGAAGAAAGGATAAATTTAGTTAAGTGGCGAACAATTCATTATAACAAAAGTTTAAAATTAACTATTTGTATCCCAATGCCAATAAAATACGCATAAATATTTGTCGCCGTTACCAAAATGTTAATTAGCGTCATTTATGAGCGCGTGATGAAAAACAATGAGTCCCCGGACGCGACCATGTCGTCCGCTGGAGTTGGACCACTTAAGTTGAACATTTTTCGTATTCTACAATAACAACACGTGCGCATTAATTACCGAACTGACCCGCGCTGGTGGGGGGCAGGGTGGCGGGTGCCGGGGGGTCGAACTGCCTTTACCTGTAACGCCTAATACATATAACACTGAATATGATATCCATGGGATGTATTTCTACATCCTCATAATGTTATAGATGTATGTCAGATCTCTTCTTGCACACCTCTTTATGTTTAAAAATTCGTTAACGATCTTTCCTATTAACAGTCCTATCAGTTAATGGGTGTTCCCGTTTATATAATAAATTTGTTCTGAAATTAACTTCTGAGGCACTTAGTAATTTGTTTATTTACACATTTATAATATACATATATATGTACATATGTATATAGCACCTTCATTATCGACCCTTTTATTGTTCCCACTAGTGTACACGAGTGTCCTCTCAGAATGAGAACAATTAAGTCCACATTTTGCCACGCTGACCAAATGTGTGGATTGGCAGACTTCAAAAGCCTTATACAACAGAATAAAGACCTTTAGTAGTGCAAGTTTCCTTACGATATTTCTTTCGCTGTTACTGCAACTGAATACTATCTTGGAGCAGACATATATAATGTAGATACATATTAATACGATCTTATTGATAATAATTATTGACATGTGATTGTAAGATGTATAATATACCTATAGAAGTACAGCTTGCGGTTTCCGTCAAACCACCACATCAAAACAATGTTGTGATAATACGATAGCTTTGCGACTAATAACATTCCTCACGTCTAATAATATTCCGCAGTCTAGTTACAATTTCTAGTTGTACTCGTAGCTCGGAGTCCGGATTATTGGCCGCTGTATGGTAATAGACTCACAACCTATTTCCCTGTGAGGCGTAAGCGTAACTGGTCAAAACTGGGTTTGAAGTCTGCGAAATGCACGGTCCCTAACTCCCTAATGGCGACCGGTCGACGGCGACGCCGCGGTTCGCACCGCGCGACGCTTTTTTTGCTCGCCAGATTATCAAGAGCCTTTTTTTCGCCAACATTGTCAAGCTCGCCTACATGTTTGCTCATCCACAGGCAAAACATAGGAGCAATTAAGGGGGTGGCAAAAAAAAGAAATGGTCAGTTTAGATATACAAATAGACTCACGTAATTGGTGAAACGTGGGAGTGTAGATACTACATTCCTCTGCCTATCTCTTCGGGGATTACAGGCGTGATGTTACTTTTTTCTTTTATGTATGTATATAAGTTATCAAAAAGTTTAAATCGTTTGGAAGATATGAGCGTTGTACTGCTGTAATAAAACCGTGCAGAGGCCTCCCCGCGTCTTATCTCCGGCGAACAGCGTCAGGAATATAAATCTAAAAAATTGATAGCAATTTATATGTTAAACATAGGCATGAGTGAGATATCGCGCGTCTTGTAAGTCAGCGTATTATGTACGTACGCGGAACATTCTGCGCGTTTCGTTGGATTCGCCATCGCCTCACTGATTTACATTCACACTTAATATTATAAATGCGAAAGTAACTCTTTTTGTGTGTGTTTTTCTCGTACGCTTTGATGGTAAAAACGCTTACTCGATGTTTTGACTATTATTTTCTTATAAATCTTTTAAATAGTAAGGTGCGGTCGTTTTAAAAATAGTTTAAGAGAGTTATAAAATAATTTGAAGGATAAATTGACTACGAAATCATTAAGTAAAAACATAATTTATATACATCCATGTGATTTTGATGTTCATTCATGTTTGTATATATTAAATTGGACAGCCTCGTTGGTTGAGTGGTAGCGAGCACGACTGCCGATCGAGAGGTCCTGGGTTCTAATCCCGGTTGGAGTACTCTTGGATCTTCCTAACAAGATTTTTTACTTAGTGTAATAGTTAGTTCTAGTAGTAGCTGACGTTTGATTTTGTGCCAGACTCACCACCTATTCTTTGGTGGGACTCAAATGTAACTGTTAAAATGAGGGAGTGTAGTACTCTGCCTATTTCTACGTTGATTACAAACGTGATGTTACGTTATGTAAAAGTATGTATCTTATGATGAAACAAAATCTTTACGATTATTGATACTTTTATTTCCACCCAGCAAAGGGTGTGATCAAAATCCAAAATTAATTCTCCCTAATCACTTTAACCTTAATATTCACTTTTGAAATGTAAAAAACAAAAATATTTTTCTGTGATTCCAAAACTATAATACTTGTGTAATTATAAGCACATACTATTTTCATTCTGAGTAGTTCAGTTGACTAAATAACTAACATAAGTTGTGTAATATATGTAGATTTAATTACGTTTATTAGCAGCTAAGATAATTGCTGGCAAACGTTCTAAGAGATCTAATATAGTTACAACTATTGCTACCATACTATATGTATAGGTATTGCTAGCTAACTCTGTGAGCAGTCACACGGATCACGACTTGAGTGTGATAATAACTTCAATAATATGGAGTACGGTTTTAATTAGATTGAACTGTAACAGCTTCGTTTTGTTACATAAATTATCATTGAGTTAATATTGCTACTTCAAACAAGCAGAGACATATAAGCTCATTCAAATCGTGATAAGCACTTGGGATGTACAAGGCGTGTTTATTGATTCTGGTATATTAAATTAATTGATTCTCGTCAAAATGCTTGAACAATGTTTCAAGCTGCTTAAGGATACCCAAATATTTAGACAGTGGATTGTGCACCTTCAATGAATCAAATCAAAAGACGTCAAAAGAAGTAAAGCATGTGAAATCGATAGAACCTAGTTCACTGAAAATTACACCACATCTGTACTGCTGCTGAGAAGCAATGCTTACATTTTGTTATTTCGTTTTTAATAGGAGGAAAAGGCAGATAACGCAAGGTTACATCTTGGTTCAATATTTTTTCTAAAATAATCTAAATCTAACTACAGATGAGATATAGGCGACGATTTTTTAGATTATATTATATGCCTCTGGGTAGGCGGTGTGAGAAGCTGTGCTCTGCGATTCCCAGCCCGCAAGCCCAGCGTGGGGATTATGGACGAAAACCTCTCAGGGGTTCTCAACGTCCAACACAGGACTTAGATGACTCTGGATGATGATCCAGATAGTCAATGACATCAGATAGCAGGCATTTCCTTCGGTATAAACTAAATGATATAAACGAAAGTACAAAACAAAATATGAATAAATAAAAGACAAATATTTACGCAAAATTATAATCTTACGTGTATTGTAAGATGTACTAGCAATATGGCACGGAATGGAAGAAAACTCCTATGAGGGAGTAAGTTCTTTTTTTTTTGCGCCCAGACAAATCCGGAAAAAGGGCTACCTCCCATGCGGGGAGGGAGGTGGTGACGCTCTAAGCATACCACTGCGACCGCTCGCAGTGGTTATGTGGGACTCAGGGGAGAAGCCCCTGCCTGCCCACTAAACACCACCTTGGGGTTGGCTTTGTCCCTAAGGATCTTGAAGCCTTCGTCGGAGGCGCCCCTCTCAGGGTGAGTTGAGGGGGGGCTTGGGGAGTAAGTGAAAAAAGCTTACCTAAATTGTATTTTTCGGTAATCTGTAATTATGTGTTGGTGTAACAATAACAAAAATAGATATTCAAAAAAAAATACGAAGCTACAATATTACTAACAGAACAGCTATACTTAGGTATCTCTCCAAGTAATCTATGAGATACATAAGTCATACTGAAACACACGAGCAACGTAATAAGCGTTGAGCAACAGATATGTCACTTAAAATGTTTAAGAGAAATCACTACGGTCATCATCTAATTCTTATTGGTCCACACTAAATATATGACTTTTAACAATAAGTTCACGTAACTATATCAATGAAAGAACGTAATGTGTAGTCACGTTAAGTCTGTAAGGAGATTGGCGTTCGCTGCATTTGTCCTACCCGCAAGTGACAAATAATAATATCTATAATATAGTTGTACATACAATGTAAGTATTATATCTAACTAACTAGCGCTTTCTGTTATGCCACATACAAATGCAGACATGACGTCACCAGCTCTAAACGAAGGCATTCGTGGCGCCGCCGTGTCGCTCCTTTCTCTCCTCGTTATGATTAATGACATGTTATTTTTCATTCAAACAGCTGCCGCGTGTTTTTTCCATTTTCCAATCTCCTGTTCAGCGCGCGCACCGATTAGTCAAGCACTGAATAGGTTTTGATGTGGTTCTTTTAGGACTTTTTTTCGGTTCTCACAATAATCATACAGAAATGTTTTGAAAAAGTGTTTAAGGATGTTTGAATTTTTAGGAGACATTATAATTAATACGCATCTGAAGTTATGATCATCAAAATTGGTCTGCATATATTTATTACATGGCTAGATGTCAATGCCAGTGTTTGTTAAATTCCTATTAAACATTTTGAGCAATTGACGATTATACGGTAATAATATTTTTATTATATTCATTATTTTCGTGAATCTTTCTTAAACATTTAATAACAGACTAATGTCCTAATGAAAGCCAATTTATTTTCTATGTAAATCGAAGTCGTGGCCGAATATTCAGCTCTGCTTATTGCGTCCGAAACAGAAACGGCAACTTTAAGCCTTTACGTTAAATTTCGTAAAGTTCTCATATTACACACTTTCAAATGCCCCTTGAATACGAGTACCTACATTTAAACAGCGATTCGTTATAGAAAACAAATTAACAGACCAATTATCAGTGGATCAATTCCAGAGTATCAATGAAATTCGGCAAACACATTTAGTATTTGCAAAGAGCCAAGACCATTTTTAATCATTGAAAATAATTTGAACATCTGAACATTACCCTTTTGATGCGCCAGACGTATTATATTAGTATATTGAACCCTGTATCATGTTTTCAAAAGTAGCTCTTTGAAGTGAGATAAATGTTTTTCATTAGTAATTTTAAAGATAATTTTCTATAAATGTTCATAGAGAACTGGTTATATTTCATAAGTGAAGTACCTACTAATAGTTACCAAACCATAATATCTAAATAGTTTTCGTTCAATCAATCTTTACTTAAGTAACATCACGCCTGTAATCTCCGAAGAGGTAGGCAGAGGAATTTAGAACACTCCCACGTTCCACCGGTTACTTTTACGTCCCACTATGGAATAGGTGGTGAGCCTATCTGTACCTATTTCACTTATATATAAACTTTATATAAAATCAAGTTAAATACTACGGATTATTTTGTATTTAAATGTATTATTTAATTTTAAAAACAAATTAAAATTTCACACGTGTCTTTAGCTTCCTTACGTCTCTTCGGTTTGAACATTTTGTGGTACATAAGCTTTACCTGGTCTGGTCTATTACTTCATCATATCATCATCATCAGCTTATTGCGGTCCACTGTCCACTGTTGGACATAAGCCTCCCCTTAGACGTATGCTAATAATCCCGACGCTGGAGATGCGGGTTGGGATAAAATTAACCAAATCTAAGCTTATTTACAACAAAAATTCTAAGTTGGCGCACAACTTCGACAATAACTTGCTGATAAGTGAAAGTTGCAACATGGTCGTGTTCAGAGCGTGGATATCTCAACATACAAAAATGTTTTCATCTGATCCAGCCTTTAAAAGTTGCTCTCCCTTGAGGCTGCATCAACTATACTCGTCAGCTAGCTTTGATGTAGCCTTGCTGTTTATTTACTGATTATCACATGATATCATATCATTGAATTATTTCAGTCCAGTGCTGGATATATGGCTCCTTTAATGTCCGTAACTATAGTACTAATTAATGTAGCCATTATTGAAACTATAATGAACATTCTAGAAAATTTTAGATCTAAAAACTGTACAATTTAATGTTAATTTATCATCGATTTTAGTATACCATAATATATATTTTTTTTATTCCACCCCTTTATGGTTCTACTGTTGAAACTATTAAATATTATGATTATGATTAAAATATTACGCCAGGTCCGTTACGAGTTAGGCAGGCAGCGCCGAGTACCAAACGTATATAAATCTCGACAGACTGGACTGGTATCTTGAATACAATATGGATAGCAATAGAATTTCCTTAGTGATGAATATAGATTTTGATCATTGAGGGATACGAAACGGCGCATAAAATTAACCGACACCAACTCATACACACAAGTACTTACCTAATTAATTTAGTTATAACAACAGCTGAACTTCACTTCCGTTATATACTGCTCGTAGTGAAAGAAAAGTTTTGAACTTGATGAAGATTCGCGAAAGACGTGAACGTATCCTGTGGGATTCTTTTAAATTGTTTATTCGTTGTAAAATTCTTGAGAGCTAACGTCCTGTTTGGGAATAGATTAATGTGTTAAATTAAAGAAATGGCGCCATTTTGTATTTGACTTGTTAAGTTGTAAATATTATTTAATATTTAAATTTGACAAGTACGCAATGATGTATATATCATTGCGTACCTACTTGTTAAATGCGTCAATTAATACGTTAAAGTGTTTGATTAAATACTTGTTAAATGCGTCAATTAATACGTTAAAGTGTTTGATTGCAATGCAAATATATTCAACACAAAAGAATTATCGCCATCATAATAAACCCTTTTATTGTTCCACTGTTTTAAACGTATGTCATCTCAGATAGCAACAACATTTCTACTGTACATACGATAAAATTAACATTTTGTAAAACTATTTATAGGGTTACTGTGTGTTTTCAAACATTCTTTAACTCGCATAGTACAAAGAGTGCAACAATTGAAAATACTCAACGCGACGCGATGACGAGGAAGTTATTAATATTCCATTTTCAAACGCACAATGAAACAGATACTCCGCTAGTAGTACGGTGGTTGGAGCTGTTTTAATTATCCTCAGTGTGGAGATAAGCCGGGCTCGCGCGTCTCAGCGCTAACGCTGGAAATCATCTCAGTCTCCAGTCGCGATTTATTTTAATTGGCTGGGGATTTTCCACAATCCGGACTTTCATACAACTTATGTGATTAGCGAATGACGATGTATTGTGCTATGTTGTGATGTCACTTTCTTGTATTGTGACATACCTTATTTGTGATATTAAAAGCAATTTACAGTATAATGATACGTAGACGTACTCATGTTTATTTTAATATGTAATTGAATACTGAATAATATATGATTTAATGATAAATTATTTGTGTATAATCCGCCCTTATCTTGGTATATTTATCACTAGCGTGTACTGCATAACAATTTTATATAGCCATACGTTAATAAATTGTAAGAATATCCGTGGAGACTGCCCCCAGTGCCGTAGTGTGTAAGCACACAGCATCGTTCCGAGTGACAGGCGCAATCTGTTTTCAAATAATTACTTCTGAAAGCCGAGACGGGGGAAATTAATTTCTTTGTTACTCTAACAATGTCGATGTGAGGTACTCGGGGCCTCGATAATATGAGATATACGCACATACTACACTGGCATATGACGCTTTTCTCATTTACATATTTAATACTGCGGTAAATTAATATGTGACAGGTTTCGCGAAAAACACTGCGAGGCGTAGACTTTTATGTATGTAGATAGGCAGGAATATGAGAGACGGCGCGTAATGGAAATTTGCTTTAGATCAGGCGACCGGAGCGACAGCCGGATTGGGGAAACCTTCATATGTCCTCGTCGTTATCAATGTGTGTAACATGAAAATTATATTATATGTGTATTATTAAAAACATTGTGTAATTATGTTAAATTATTTGAAGCGTATTTAAATGAGAAATTTATTAATTAAATGGTCATATTGATATTTATAAAATAAAACGAAATGACTGGTGAAACGTGTGAGTGTATAATACTTCTCTGCCTATCTCTCTGTGGATCATAGGCGTAATGTTACGTTATCGGTAAAAACGAAATTCGTAAATTTTAGATGCTGTTAGAACGAGTTGCTTAATAGTAAAACGTCTATATTGAATGACCTATATTCAATGACTGTTGTTCACTCATTAATTTTGTGAACCGGCACGCCATGGTCGCTTTTCGATTGTGCGTTACAATTTCTACCGTTATAAGTGGAGAAGTAGTTTAACGAAATCACTCCATATCGTTTGAACAAATTTCATTGATTAGATTATTATATTTGATGTATTCAATTTCATTCATTCATTCTTCACAGTTCATTATTCATAGATATATGGATATAGTCATGTCCTTATGAATTATGGAGTTCTTTCGTGGGTCGATATTAAAGATATTTTCGTCTACAATTAGTGCCTTTGCACATCTAGCATTGGTTGGGTATATACATATATATTTATCTCCATACATTTTAATAAGTAATAGTGCCACTCGGAAAACATACATACCTATGTTATTCTATCTGATATTAAACATTTCTTTTATTGTACAAAATAAAAATGTCGATTACATAAAATATAAGAAATAAAACTCGGTAAGCAAATAATTCTAAATAAATAATCAAAAATTAGAAACGTGGTTAGCACAAATATACCAAGCAGTCGAAATATCCGCGCGGCCTCCACACTACAACAGGTGTTCCAACGCGAAAAAAACCAAATAAATTTTTTTCCGTAAAATGGATGTAACAATTGGTATTTTTTTCTTTTCTCGGCGGTTTTCAAATACCCCGCATGTCGAAATCTGTTGGTTACGATAAATATAATTTAGGGTCGTGTCGAATAACTGATCCATGAAATCTCCAGCGACAGCAAAATAAACGCTGTGAAGCCAACCTTCAAATATTTACGTTAATTAGTTACGATCATTATAAACAAGATTGCCGCAAGTTCAAAAAGTAATTTCTCAACGTTCACAAAGCCGCGTCTCACTACGTACGCCACCTCGGAGCACTTTAAGCGGTGGCCCGTCTAAAATCATAATGTAGTTATTATTTCAGCTAAGCCCGTAGCAGAGCTCTGCTGTCGACAAGGCGGCCATTTTCTCTAAATTATCGCTACTCGGCCTCGCTACGACAGAAACGACAACCTCCCCATGAACTTGCACATAGCATTAGCGGAAAAATATTATTTCGAGAAAGAAAAGACCCTTCGCTGTCCTTTATGTTAATGCCGCTACAGTATATAATAATCTCAACCCTTCTTACGACGTTACTTTATTTTTATGTCGTTTTATTTAAGGCTTTTCCTGTCCTTTGAATTTGTCAGTAGGCTGGAGTAAATCGTATTTAGCTTTATTTGATTGATTTTATCTTGTATCAAAAAGGGATTTTCGGAAATGATAGTCACATTCTTTTCTGGATGGAATTTGATACACAGTGAACGTTTTAGTTACTTGAATGTTTTATCCGATGTTCATATATTTCTGTGCTGAGCTCTGGAAAAATATTTAATTCCGTTACTCAGCTCTAAAACACTGTTAAATATCAAACGATCTGTAATTTAATGCTTGATATAATCATAGTACTCATCTGTTTGCAAAATGCAGCTATTATTATGTCTTACAAGAGAACCTTTGAGTGGTGTATAAATTAAATACGACAAACTTGGTCTTTAATTGGTAATTGATAAAGTAAAGTAAAGTAAAGTAAATCGATATCCGTTAGTGGGTAGGCAGAGAGCACCCCGCGCTAGATACGTTTACGTTTACAAGCCTGACATTCTCATTGTACCTTCATCACAATAATTTATAAAATAATTGCAAGCGAGTATTTTTCAATCTTTCATTTAAGAAACTGTCGTGTGAAGTTTTACAACAAAGGCAGTCTGGATTTCTTTAAAGTTTCTCACGGTTATAATTTCGTTACAGGAATTTATTTTTCAAAATTCCCATTCATTTAATAGTGAAAATTCACAAAAGAAAGCGTCTAAAGATAAGCTGCGGAGATTTAGTGGTGTATGACGACGGCAGCTCGCGGGGTGGGCGGGGCCCGAGAGAAATACAGCGCACAGTTGCCAAAAGTGACTCTACAAATAAAAACTCCATAATCTTTATAGACGAAGGAACTCTTTATTTCTATTTCAAGTATCCATTTCAACAGCAGTGATGTACAACTACTCATATTAAATATAAGTTTGTAGATATCGGACATAGTTGTATTATAAAATATTATTTATTATAAGAGAAGAATTTTGAACTGATATAAGCTTATGATGTTAAACGTGAAGTTAATATTATTGTTAAGGTTAATAACACATTACATGCGGGAAGGGTATAAATATCTTTTACAGCGAGAGATCGTTAACTACTGAGAGAGGAATTTTTACCGTTTACATAGTATTGTTATTGTCTGGTAAAGTATTAACTGCGGCTACTAAGGCCTACAATGATATGATATAACATTCGCATATTCTTTCTGCAAATCATGAACAACTTTCTGCAACTCATAAACAATTCCCCGACTGTAATGTGATGAAAAAAAATCGAATTCACGCACATTATTATTATTTGTTCACAAAACGATTTAACCAATTGAATGAAAGCATTTTGATCGTGTATATGACTATGTGAGCTTCAATTCCTGTGCTTTTTCAGCTTTCGAGGATGTTGCTAAAAAAATACACAACTGTTGCGAATTAAATTTCCCTTTAAAATTTAACCAAATTATTGTTCAGTATTGAATGGTAGTAGTTAAGGAAATTTTATGTTTTTCAAATTTTTTTAATTGCTTCTTCCATGCTTCGTTTCCACCATTTCCTTCTGCTTGCTTTATGCTGCCTCATTGGTCGTGTTGGTTGCAAATGCGACTGCTGATCGGGAGGTCCTGGGTTTAATTCCCGGGTCGGGCACTACTAAATTTTCTAATTTAGATGTTCCAGCAGTGGCTCGGAGTCTGGTTATGTGCCCGGTGTATGGTAATAGGCTCACCACCTGTTCCATGGTGGGACTTGAACGTAACTAGTTATTCGTGGGAGTGTACTACACTCCTCTACCTACCCCTTTAGGAAAATACAGGCGTGTTGTGACGTTCTGCATTAACCCTATAGTATAGTAGTAAAATGAGACAGCCTCTGGCTCTGTATCGCGTCTACTTTATAAGCCTCGCGAGTGAAGGCTAAGATTCCCCAGAGCGCTGTACGGTTTGTTCTGACGGTTAGCCTCAGGGACCCGATGTAATTCATAGCGGCCGGCTGCTATGGATCAGCATTGATTACAATAGTTTGTATGTTTGGAACCCAACCCGTTCCACTGGAAGTCATAATAATATTATTAACAATACGTTAGTCGGAAAAGCATTTACTCTAGTATGTTTTGATAGAGATATTTGGTAATCGGTGCTCTCTGCCTACCCAGTTTTAGGCCTGGCGTGATGTTATACATTGCGTAGCGTATTCGTTTAAATTAATAATAATGCAATATTTTTTCCTTCGTTGTAACATTATATTGTGTATTTGACGTATTCCATAGTGGGATGTAGACGTAACTGGTGAAACGTGGGAGTGTACTACTGTACGAACCTTTTAGGGGATAACAGGTGTGATGTTACGTTTTTTTACGTGTATTTCAGATTTTCTTTCTATAATGATGAAGGAAAATATTACGATTAAACATTACGTATTATTATACGACGATATTACGGTGGATACATACTGTGATGTCCAAGACGTGTGGAGTCCGTCGACCAGAACTTCGCTGGCGTGACGGAATATACTCTTAAGCTTCTCATCTTAAGATGAGCCACGAGTCCCACGGTGGAACTATAAAGGGCTGTGATAATAGCGAAGATGAAATTAAGGGATCGTTCGTATCATACATGTGCAAAAATAAATCCTAATTGGAAGGGTTGTTTATACAAGGGAGTTCAAATTATGTTCCAGATGATTATATACTAAGCAAACAGAAAACACGTTTCGTTGGTTTTTAATATTTAACATCTGAAAGGTTGAAAGGATAACCTTTAATAAAAATAATATATTAGAGATAAACATTAATGTCGAGTAAAACAGCGACCAATCCTACTACACCAGAGAATTTTGTTATATTTATCATTAACCGTAATTTTGTAAATTTTACTAAACTTTTATTACATTGAATATTTTAAGCGTAAATTGACAAAATAGAGTAGGTACCTATATTTAAGTACATAATTAGGTCGTCTGATTTAATTTGTTTTTCATTTTATCGATACTAATTCTCTCTTTTTAAACCCCATAATATGGCACAACTCACAACTTGTCTTAAGTTTCTACAACGTCGGGACTGAAAAAAATCAATTATTTAAAGGTTTTTAAGGTACCGTGGAATTTCTGAACACTGGCGTGCAACTCAACTATTCAATACAATATTTACTCTCTGCATTCTTAATACAGCAACGTAACCGAAATGTTAACTATTTATTTAGGTAATAAGCAACAAACAAGTATTTTATAATAGGAGCGGAGTGAGTCAAAGTTGCAGACTGATCTTTTTTCAGCATAATAAGATGTAAGGTCTTAGTCTGCAACCATGATTACTTTAATAAACTCATTCAAAATTTTGCACATACAAACTCGTACATAGAATTCTTCAAATATACGCGAACGTAATCCTAAATCGCGCTATGTTAAATAAGAAGTAATTCGCTGAACAAATTGAATACATGATTCTGTTGGCTTACAGGGTTGTTTACGTTCATACTACCAACGATTCTCCCTAAGCGTGTAGATTTCAATGAAATTGTATTCGAATAAAATTCAAATCCGCCCAGAGAGGCGCCCCTCGTTCGGAGATTCAATCAAGTAGGGATCGATTGTGATTCAGTTTCACTCATATAAATGAATGAGCAAGCCATAAAACCATCCGACATTTAATTAAATACATCCATCTACGCATCCGCAGTATGTTTCTATGTAGAATATTGGACCAAACAACAGGAATTAAATACTCTGCGAGCGGTTGCGCTTAATTCTCACGTAGCGACATCTCACTCATTAATTGATTCACTCTTTCATTCCATTAGGTTTCTTATATTTTTTACACAACACTTTCGCTGATTACAGTTCGCATTGTACATTTATTTATTTATTTAGATCACAAACATACTTTACACTTACATGTTGGTTAAGGACAAGGATTATACAAGGTTATA
>DWDW01000624.1:0-13868 GCA_018245635.1 Mimoniades versicolor eupheme
CCTCGTCGATTAGCATAAATCTCGCCAACTAACCGTCACAAATGAGTGGCGCGGGCGCGAGACTCGTGGAAACAAACAGGAGGCGACGAGGCGACTGCGAGCGCGCGACGCTCGCATGTCGCGGCGACGGAGCGCGACAAATCGCGACCGTCGCCCGCCCGCATAAATCAGCATTATCTCGCGAGATAGCCGCGCCTGGACCCACCCTGCCATATCACGCCGGGACCCGTGTCGTTTGAAAAAATTAATGACTCGGAAAAACGATTCGCTTATGAGGGATCTTTCATTGTAATTGAATTGCTCCGCCGAGATCTGCCGAATTGTCGCCGCTCGTATTGCCGTGTCAGGTGTTCTGTTGTTGCTGTTTCAACGGGTTTTTGTTATAGCGGCTTGCTGTTACGTTTTTGATGTTGTTGCAATTACAGTACTTGACATTAGCCGATATTTGTTGAAGTAAATACATACATGTAGACTGTCTGTGATGTTATGTGATGTCATGATGTCATGTGATGTCTAAATGTCGTGTTTTATATAAAATAAGATTGCTTCCCTTATTTTGTTAAAACATTTTAAAATTTTCATTGTTATTAATATATGTATGTATTTAGAGTCATATTTTATACGTAAGCTACAATCATGCCTTATTCGACAAACAAGCAGATAACATTTGCATATTGTATCCAAAGAGGGAGAGCAAAAATGCGTCGACGGTAAATCCGAGCACATTAGTTGCATGCACCCCTAGGAGATTATCATAACAGGCTTAATAGAATAATGTAAATATGTCTGTCTGTCGCTCGCTAGTTTCCACGCTAATGGCGCGCGGCTCACGCAAGCTGCACTTCAGAACCTGTCTCTTTGTGTGCGGCTCCGAGTTTATTTAACGCGGGCCCATTTTTCATCCGCTCTGCAAATATTTTGATGGTTGTCAGTTATCCATTACGAATCCAGTAGCGTTTACGAGCGAGCCCATTGACCGCTTGCAATATTTATTTACAAAATAGACCTAATAATTTGAAACATGAACGCGAATGCAAATACGCAAAATAATACTGGCAAGTTCCTTTCAATATCTGTCGTACATACGTATATCGTTGAAAATAATGAATGAAAAAGAAACAAAACATCGTAGATATACATAATTATTTATGAGTGTTTTCTTTGTACGTTATAATACTCATATTCACAATTGTAAACGGGTCTTAATAGATTTAAATTAACATGTTTCCATATTAGAATGTATCGTGTATCGGCAGCTGAACGTGTCCAAGATGTTGTCCGGCGCGCTCGTTGCCAACACTTGTAATCACAGACTTGGCAGCCAAACAGGCTCTTTGATTTAGTTCTCACCACCATGTCCGTTATAAACATTCTTATACTTACAAATATATGATAAATTATAATGAGCGTTTATACGCCCGTAAATATTCGTCTTTTGTGAACTCAAACAAAACGATATTGTTCGGATGTGATGAATTGATGATTAACGTCAAATACTAGAGAAGTTAATTAGGTCTGTGAGACGCGCTTTGATGTTCGACATTATTTCGGGCGGAAGTGGTGTAAAGTATACATTTTTTTTTTTGAGAAATGAAATATTGAAATGTGTGTTTGATGGCGCGGTAGTACATTGTCGTTGCAGCTGAAATATTTTGATGTTTCGTAGACGCGATACGCGGTTCTATGTTGGAATCTATATATCTCGATGCGTTGCATAGATCGCGTTCAATTCCCAGTACTAGGTCCCGTGCAATTTATCGAACTGTATTGCAAATGTGTCCGCTGAGCAAACTTGTTTTGTATTTGTTAATCTGTAACACGAATGCTTGTGCTCTTATCCACACTGAAAACCTCAAACTTTTTTTTTTTTTTACTAAATAAAGTTTGGATTTCGTCTTCTTTATAGGAATCAAATTTAAACTTCAGTTTATAAAATATTATTTATACAAATTTTAAAGTAATATTTGCGTTAGTTAGTTTAGTAAGCAGACCTAATAAATTTTTATACTTTGCTAATTCACATATATATCTAGTATCGCAGCTTGAACTATTACATATAGTATGTGGGCAGCTTGGAGAGAGCGGTGTACTTTTTTGCCGACGGTACCGCTGCGCTGGGCGCACACCGCGCTTACACGTACGCAACGCTGCCCCACCATTTATCGCACTCGCGCGATAATTGTTGATATACGATCGCGATCCGACATCGTAATTGTCAACGCTTAATCTTCTAATTGGCTCGCATTTGCCAATGCCCGCGAGTCGCGGCCATTCGTCGGCGCGGATAGTTCGCTGGCGAAAAAAATCGCTCACCGATTACGGTCACACGCGTACGTACGACATGACACACCGGCCCGTATAAACGCACGAGTGGAACGAGCGACGAAGAAAAGCAATTCGCGACGCCAATTTCGTGAACAGTAAAAAGTGCGATTCACAAGTGCAACTTGAAACGGCGTTTAAGAGCGAACCGAGGGCGGCGCCCGCCGGGGGCGAGAAAACAATTTGGAATTTTATCGGCGACGAGGTGGCGCGGGGCGGGTGACCGCGTTACTTCTGATTTATGGTCACATTAGGTGCAAGCCACAACGCGCGAAATGAACACGCTCGTACTGCACTATTATCGCTACTCCGCTTTTCACCTGTTAAGCGGAACTGATACCTACTTAATCACTTGTAGATCTATCGTTCATATAGATCACAAAATGTATTTTAGAATGAAGTATATAAAATATGACTTTACGTTAACGTTTCCTTTACTGTGTATTTACTCGTATGTTACTAGATATTGCAAATATACATAGCTGTACAATATTTGTTTTTACAATATGACCGCTGTTTATTTATATTTCTTCACAAGATATGTATAGGTATTTTCTCTATGATTGTAACAATAAGTTTCATGAAAGTAAATAAATGATATTCCTATATACACATAAATACGTAGTTAATTCATTAATACAGATAATTAAATCCACTTCAAACTCGACGCGGCGGTTCGTCCCTTATATTTACCATCCAAATTCAAAAGCTAATTTCACTAAAACCTTAAATGAAACGAGTCGCTCTGAGCTCGCACATTATTTAACTTGTTCCAAGTTTAAATTGAAAACGCCACCAAACTCTTTACGTAGTCCGAGTCAAATTTTGAACTTTGCCGCTGAATCGGAAATTTCTTTATAAATATCTTATTAAGCTTAAATTCAGTTGGTGTCACGTTGCCGACACTAATTTTATTCGTGAGAGACGGCGTCGCGGCGGCGGCGTCGCGGCTGCCGGTGAAAATGTATGCAAACGGGAAACGCGATATTTGACGGAGTTGAAAACGACAAAAGAATTAAGGGAGAACTCCGACACGCGCCCGACACGCCACGACACCGTCGACACAACCCCTCCCACCAAAACGTCACATTGCGAATTCACTTTGTCTTTTACATATGTACTCGTACCTATCTATTATGTTACTGGAGTCACAATCAATCTATGAACTTTATTCCTCTATATACGGACATAATAACAGGCCTATACCGCTGTATGCTTTTACGGCGAAAGCTAATCACTTTTATCAATTTCTTTCCAAGTATTAATTTCGATAACAACCAACACAGCTATTGACAGACAAATTGAAATGTACGTACCTACCTACAATAAGGATAAAAAAAAGTAAATGAACGAATTATATATCCGATATACAATACACGTTGTAATTACTATTTGTAAAGCAACTTAGTTGTTAAAAAATGCGAGTTTCATAAAAACAACTGTATTGTTTTAATTCCCATCACGTTAATAATTCACGCACACAACCCTTTCTGTATCTATTCAGGTTATGTGAAGAGAACACATGCGGTGTATTTGAACACAGCCTGTAATAGATGTGTGATTCATGTAAATGTACCCTTAGCGAGTGTATCGTGGACTAATCTCGCCCCCGCCCGCCCTGGCAGGCGACGCAATATGCCGCTGGCGGGGTGGCGGCAGGGCGCCGCGGAGAAAACGTGTAAACTAATTATGTACATTTTCGTAGCCACTTATTTACATAACCGCTGGCTGAGCCCCGCTTTCACCGTAAATATTTCATTTGTAACCTTTACTTTGACGGTTTGATATGACAGCAGTTGGTTTGTTTCGCGGGTGACTTTTAATTTTTGCTGTTTCGTTTTCATAGCGCGCCACTGCTCTGTGCGCAGTGCGCCCCGTCCCGCGAATAATGATAGGTGATTGTAGAACGAGTTTCTTTTTAAAGGATAAAAGTCTGGGAAACTTGTAAGGTGTAATTTGGGATTTTCGCTGAGACGGGCCCTGTCGGCTGTTGTCTGTGTAGGTGCTTATTAAATTGATGACTGTTATGCCTAGTAAACGACACCGTTTTTATCTGTCTACGTTTGCTTCGAGGTGGGAATTTGTATCAAGAAAACACGAGGGGAATAATTGAGTGTAATTGGAAATTGACATCGGATGGGGTCGATTACACCCTTTGTAACTTTATAGGTACACCTATTTAGATAGTGGTACACATATTAAATGTACACACTATAATTATATTGATATTATACATTTAATTTAACCTCGTTAATTAAACCACTACTACCTCGTTGGTCGTGTTGGTTGCAAGTGCGACTGCCGATCGGAAGGTTCTGGGTAAAATTCCCGGGTCGGGCATAACTAAATTTTTTGTAATTTAGATCTTCTAGTCTTTAGGGATTACAGGCGTGATAGCATGATCGTGATTTAACATCGAAAATTTAGCGCAAGTAATACTACGACAATCTAATTTTTGTATTAATTATATGTCAATTATATATGTACATATGATGAAATCCTTTTGTGAAATACATTATTGAGAAATACATAGAATTGGGATGATTGTTTAGTGGCAAAATCAGCACTCGCGTTCAGACTGCATCGCGGTGTGCAGGAAGTCAATAAATAAAACTATTAGATGTTAATGAGCGAATGGGCAGGAGTTTCGTGAGTATTTATACCCGCCTTCGCGAGAACTAATTTATGGAAGTAAGTACGCGGAACATGTTTATGTACTGCCCTCCCCGCTCCGCCGTTGACATCCGGTCGCGGCCCGGCGCGAGCCTATTGCTAAATAAAAAGAGCACAAGCCATATAAGCGCTGCTTGTTAAATAATTGGTAATACCCGTGTATCATTGGTGCGGGGAAAACACGTGGATTATGATTGTCAATGTAATTATTGCGCGATGAGTTTCGCAATTGATACACACACACATTGGGTCACAAAGGGGTCGCAGTTGCGGTATAAATATACTCGTAAAATTGTTGGGTACATTTTCGAAAATAAACGTATTTAATGCGGTTAACGGGCGTGATAATAAGATTTCACTGTGAATTAGAATTTTTTGCATAACATACAAGTTTGAAGTAAAATACAATCTTAATTCTGTTGGCCACGTTAAATGCAATTCTTTTTATTCGCTTATTCTTCGTGACGTATTACGTAAAGTGTCAATTTTAATTCTGCGTAAGCTTTAATAGGTTTAAGCGCTTTATGAACGTCGTAAAATCAAAATTAGTGACTGCACAAGCACTCCGAAACACCTAGAGACGGGTCGCCAGTAAACTGAGCGCGTCTTTGAAGTGTATATTCGAAGAAAACGCTGACGACTGACACCCTGTTCGATTGCACATAGCTTCGTCCAGTCCGTGCGTCTGTTAGCAGATTTAAGAGGCAATTATTAAGCTTTTTAAGGGACCACAGGAGAAGCTTTTCGCTGTTTCGCTTTGATGACGCGGCGGGGCGCTGTTGAAAGACGCAAATACCTAAGAGTAATATGATGACGCAGGTCCTACCGATCAATGTAGACGTAACGGCCAGGTATGTGGGAATATCTTTAGCGGGTATTTCCGATTTCGCTTACTAACGAACTAATTTAGTGGTTGTAGCCACAGCACGTAGCTTTTATAAAAATACGTAACATCACGCCTGTGAACCCCGAATAGGTACATTGTTAATTAATGGGTATTTATTAATTGAACGATTAAAGTGCTCCCTAAAGCTGTTAACCTAGAAGATTAAACCTAGATGGGTCGGTGTACCTATGTAGGTCGATTGTATGAAGTTAGTCTCGCTAACGCTTACTATAATAACAAGAATAGTAAAGTATGTAAGAAGAAGGCCGACAATTTCTCAGTTTGTTTATTTGTAATTACTTGTTTTAATCTAATAATACATCTATTTGCCAAGCACTGAAATAATTTTAAGCGTTAAAATAAAGTAAACATAACTGGTGAAACGTAGGACTGTACTACACTCCCCTGCCAACCTCATCGGGAATTACAGGGGTGATGTATACATATATCACAATAAGAGTGGTCGTGTAAAGATGATTTTGCTGAACGGTATTCGCGTTGCGCGTGTGTTTTAACATGGCTCATGTATCCTATATTTGCCTTAAATAGTCGTGTATATGAGCGACGGGATATACCTAATACTCTAGCTGCAATTACTTAAGTAAGCAAGACACCAACGTGCCGGACATAGAATTAATTTGAAGCGTACAACACGATAACAAGTGGCGCACATCAAGTACTTGCCCTTGCTTATCCGTTCCTTCATGACGCAATCAGCGGACCGCAATCGCTGCGATTACGGAGACGAGACCCCGCCCGCTCGCTGACATGTCGCGTTTTAACAGCCCGTACGTGCGCCCCCACGCCCTCGCCCCCGGCCCCCACCCCCGCGCACCCGGCCCTCGAACTGACGACATTAGCAGCCGCAGACGTAAGGCATAGCCAGACGTTGACATAGGTAGAGATACAACTTTATCTTCAACATATAAGCGTATTGTCACGCCTATTTCCCCTCGGAGTAGGCAGAGATTAAGGATTACCATCTGCTACGGTTACGGATTTAACTCTTTATTGTGTCAGCTTTCTAATAAACTCGTGATCAGTGGCTGAATCAATGCGTAGTGACATTTTCTCCTATTCAACTCCGAGTAGATGATAAAAGTTTATAGCAGGTACATTACTCACAGAAGAAAAAAATGCTCGTTTGTGTTCAAATTATAACATAGTTTTTTCCGACCCTTGTATCGTTCTACTGTTAGACACAGGCCTTCTCTCAGAAAGAGTGGATTAAGGCATAGCCTGCCACGCTGGCCAAGTGCGGGTTGACAGATTTCACAAGCCCTACGAAGGTGTGCTAGCCTCCTAGCAAGGTGTGCTAGCCAGCGAGGTAGGCTAGCGAGCGTGCTAAGAAGCAAGGTGTGCTAGCCTCCTGGCGATGTTTCCCGTGACCATCATAGCAAGTAGGTACTGTTTAAAATTAACCCGTACAATTTTTTAAAAAGCTGCGCGTCCGGATTCGACGCCTGGGCTCGTAGAGTGAGAGGCTCAATTTGAAACCACTAGACTATCACTACTTATTATTATGTTATGTACTATAATTCTACTCATATTTGGACACATGCGTAGGCGTGGACGTCGAACCCATTTGTCAGTTACACAACTTGACATTGATAACTGTCATTTATCTGTCTAATATCTTTGTTAGTCCTTTTCGGTCAACTGTTAAATTATGAATCTAGGCAGGTAGCGTTATGAATGTCGTTATAATTGAGACATTAGCGAAATATGTAGGTATTATTATACAAAACATAGCAGTGTTTATTTCGCTGTATTTTACCCCGCATTTTTTCAATCAGTACTTACCTACATGTAACGATTTTGGTTATTTTACTGTGCAATATACGTAACATCACGCCTGTAAACCCCGAAGCGGTAGGCACAAGAGTATAGAATACTCCCACGTTACAACAATTACGTTTACGTTCCACTATGGAATAGGTGGTGCGTGTATTGCCATACACCGGGCATGTATTCAGCCTTCGCGACACTGTTAGAATATTTAATAGATGGATATTAAAATAATGCGCTAACATTGCATATCGATATGAAATAACGGAGTAATTGATACTAATAGTTTTTAACACTGAATAATAATCTCGCAAACAACTAATACTAATTTGACTAATTGATACTAAGAGTCTCGTTTCCCGAATCCTATACGAAATCGGTTGCAGATGTGTATAGATGACGCCACTTGAGACTACTGCATGTTTATTAGCCATTAACTTTATAGAAAAAACAAATACAGAATGAGTCATACGTTGGATATAGGTATATTTATTTTCATAATGATAACAGCCGCTTAGTGCTTCCGACGGTAGTGAAAACATTCTAACTATAGATCTACGCCCTTCATAATAGCCGTAGTTGCTTGAAAAACAAGTTTCAATGATGTATGCCCGTTGGTTCATTAGTTTTGCTTGGCGAAGGTGTTTTATCAACAATTACCTCACAGCTCTTCGTGCAGTCTGTGAAATTATTCGGATAAATTGGTAATAGTACGCCAGTTAGGCAGAGATTACTAGGTTAAGAAAATATCGTGATATCTGAAATAATTCCTTAGGCTATGATTCTTCCGTACATACATTCCGTTTAAAGTGAAAGGGGACGCAAAGAATTTTACAAAATCTATTTTATATATGTTTGTATAATCTTTTGCATACAAAATTATATCCATTACATTCTTATTTTCTCAGATATCTCTTTGAAAGACTGATGTCTACTGGTCTTTATTATCTTTCTGTTAATCAAATACATACACAACGGCATAACACCTTCTTTTTAATCATACTTTATCGTTTAGCTAATTTCCGATAACAATTAAACAGTAAAGGGAATTTGAAAATTCGTTATCGTTTGACTAACAACTTAATTACGATCTTGACAAAACTTTGAATAAAACACATGAAAAGTTAGTGAAGAAAGCCGCGAGCGAGGCACCGTTAGCGGATATTATCGCCAAACTTCCCAATTTCAGCGTCGACTTGCGAAACTCGTCGCCGCGTTTTGTAAACGAACACAGGTGTAACCGCACCGGCGAAATCTAGAGGTGCGGCTTGCGGCTGCGGCCCCAAAAACTGTAGCGATCCGAGCATTTGAACCAATTTAGTTTAAAAATTGACGCCATTTGCAGTTGGTAACAATCACATACTCGGTAGGCACTTGTATGACATTCTGAGAAAAACGCATTAACGCAAACATTAACGCTAAATTTATTATTATTATTATAACATAACGCTAGGTAGCGTCGATTTCGGTGACTTCTCACTCTCCAATCGGCCAGTTAGACTCTATATCGGGCTAAATCTGTCAAATGTACAAGCAATAAGTTTGTAATAGGAGATGTGCGCATTCTGACATAGTTCGCCTTGGAATTTGACACCATTAAGACGACAAACTCAAATAAAACACTGCGGCAGGAATTTCGCGGCGACCGCCCGAATGCCGGACGCGCCATCCACGCCTCCGACGCTCCAGTGATTTGTTCGTAACCTTACCATTTAAAGTAACAGTATCTGTTCTATTGGATTGTCCATTAATACAATTTATTAGGAGACACAATGTTATAGCCCACATTATAGCCCACAATATCCTACAATCTCATTTGATGGCTGTCTTAAAACAAATATAGTTCTAATTCTATGTAGATTATTAATTGCAGTCCAAGACTGGTCGTGCAAGTGAAATAATAACCGCCTCAGCCACCTACGGTACATCAATCACGATATAAGCTCAACGTAACCATTAAAATTATCGATGAGCATTGAACATATCGAATATTGAATAATGAATTGGCACACAATGGAACGAAAACATCCATTATATTGAGTTTCCGAGGCGGCGCGCGGCGGTACGAGGGTTGGCTCACACTTTTACGGTCTTACTGAATATATATGCGTACAAGGTTTACTGTATGGGGTTTTAACGCTGCTGACCGTATCGGGTTTAGCCGTGCGGCGCGAATACAGCCATACGTTGGCATACACTGGAAACAGTATACGAAACTGTTTCGGCAAACCGTAAAAGTGTGAGGGGACCCTTGCGCGCGGTATCATTACCTTGCCATGGCGCAATTAAAACTGTACGCTTAAGTAATATTTGTTTAAAATCACTAATTACGCGTCCGCTAATAAATACTTACACGCAACATCTGCTGCGCTTAATGGCCGCTGCGGTGCTGTAGAAATGTTTTGTTTTCTACGCACGGCACGGCGCGACCCACCTTATAATTTTCTGTTCGTGTGAACACGGTATTTACATGAACTTTATACGTCGCCGTTGTTCAAGCTACGGGTAAAATGATATCATATTGATACATCAACCTGATATAGATAACAGTATTAATTCAGTTTCCTGTACAGAAAAGTATTTACTGACACACTGTTCATGAACTTTATGCGTTAGTAATGTTGAAGTTGATAGCTAACTGATATATTATCTGCTATCAATACTTTATTTATACTATTTATCAATACTTTATAATACTGCCTCGTTGGTCGTGTTGGTTGCAAGTGCGACTGCCGATCGGGAGGTCCCGGGTTCGATTCCCGGGTCGAACACTACAAAAATTTTCTAGTAGTGTTTCGGAGTCTGGATAGGTGCCCGATGCATGGCAATAGGCTCACCACCTTTTCCATACTGGGACGTAAACGTAACCGGCGAAACGCGGGAGTGTTCTGCATTCCTCTGCCTACCTCTTCGGGGATTACAGGCGTGAAGTTACGTACGTACTTTATACAGATAATATTTTTTATTGTTTAGATAATTATTTTTATACAGATAATACTTTATACAGATAATATTTTTATAACAAATTTAGTTTTTACACCAAAGTGTTCACTGAACATAAATGGTAAAAACTAAACTTATCTTTGACCAGATGAAGGATTGAGTACATACATAAGTCATGTCTTGCTAACTGTAAATAATTTTAAGTAGAGAAATATTAAAAACAATATTATACTGAGGCCAGTTGTTTGGCAAGTCTCAAGCCGGCCGCCGTTCACTATCTGAGATCTCGCCGCCGTGTCTAGGCCCGAGATATTAATCATCGCAATTGACAAAATCGTGCGAGTGTCGAAAATTTGACGCATCTGAACCGCGGACCTCCCAGGCCGAACGATATTTCACCGTATGCGCCACGCCGCCCAGCCCCGCCCAGCCAGCTCATTAAGTGACTCTAATATACATCAATCTCTCACGCATTCCTCTCCATAAACAAAAAGAGTCTTGCCTTGCAACAGCGGCAAAAGTTTTTTCACTCAAAATGTATGCGAAGAAACTGAGCATTAAAGAATCTAAAAATATTAATTTAATTAGTTTTCAACCGTTTTCCCTTACTGTATCAGTGACAATTTCATTTTCACAATGTGACTCAACATCACGTCTATATGTCCTCGAAGGGTTTGGCAGAAGCAGTATTCCTCCGATGTAACGGTTACGTTATAGGTATGTCCCATGAAGTAGGGGGTGAATTTTCACAACGCATATTAACCGATACGGTATAACTGTGAAAGGCGCCTACATATAGACAATTTTAAAGTTAGCATACTCGCAATATTGCTTTGAGAATAGACACCTGAAATCGGAGCGAACTGCCAGACACTAGAGCAGACACGATAATTAATTATCAAAACCTAAAACCCGAGTGCGCGGCTGAGAGCGCAGACACGAGTCCCGCGATCAGAAACGCGGCAGTCATTTGTCAGTGCGCCTCCCGCGTCCGCGCCCGCCCCACTCCATCATAATCGTCTCGAGATGACACATCACCGGCTACGCAGATCACCAGTTGCACATCTCCCGATCGACATTAAATACAGTGCTTGAGAATATCATTCAGCATGTAAAAAACACATGTTACACACATCCTATGTTTATTAAAAGTACGTGTGAACAAGGAAATATGTCAAGACATGTTTTATGTTAAAAAAAGTAATATGTCATTCAGCACGCAAAACATAGAGTTAATTTTATCTATGTATGTTTAATAAAAGTACGCGTAAACATATGAACTCATATGTTTCATAATCATTATCAGCTTATTTATTCCACCATTGAACATAGGCCTGCCTTAAGGTGTTTAATTTGTTTTGTAAATGTATAGATACTTTAATAGAGGAACTTACACATGGAATATATATTTAAGACGTGTTATTAAAAAAATCTATATAAATAAATATTTATATATGTTGTTTCTCAGCTGTCTGGTTACCATAGCACAGGCTGTGGTTAATTTCGATCACATGATCCTATGTGAGATGTCCAAAGATATTTACCTATTTATATATGTATTATCATTTCCACAAACATATTTCTATCTAACGCAAATTGATTTGAAAGCTAATAATGCTTAAGATAATAAATAATAAATAACAATAATGACGAGTGCTTTACAGCAATTTCTCAGAACGCAATGTAAAACTGTTATTTTACTAACAGTGACATGTTTTCAGAGCAATGCAAATGATGCATTCGACATTCATTGAATGTCAAGGTTTGGTTTCAAACGCGACGAGACGGTATGGTGTCGCGTGTAACAGTCGACCGCGGCAGAAATGTGAACACTGAGGAGATATCGCATCTGTCTAATAAGATTAGTAGATGATTATTTATTTATATCCATCATTGTTATTCTTATTAAGAGGAGTCTAGTACACTCACACGTTTCACCAGTTACGATTACGTCCCATTGTGGAATAGGTAGCGAGCCTATTGTTACACACCGGGCACAAATCCAAACTCCGTGCTAATAATAATCTCTAATAATAGTTTGATATAATTAAATTGGAATATATACAGCTTGCATACTAACAGCCGAAGTTGTTGTCTGAATATGAAGAGACAGAATTCTCCAATTTATATATATAATTCAACGCTGAATGAAAAATAAATTGGCTTATGTAAAAAATGTTTCAATTTAAATTTTGTATTTCAATTGAGAGCTAGTACACAGAGGAGTGTAATAGGTACACTCCCACGTTTCACCATTTACATTTATGGTTTACAGTTTATAAAAAAGACACAAAACTGTGTCGTAGAAACGCAACGCAAATCATTATCATAGGCAGTCCTTAAGAGTGTACAATTTGAATGTGTTGAACGCACAAGGTGATGACCGCGAAGCAACGATCGTCTTGCGTTGTGGCTGACGTTGACTTGGGCATGTGAGATGTCGTATCACACGTCCATTACACTAATGATTTGCCAGTAACAATTATCAATTTAATATCAATATGTGTTTTATTTTACGTTGTTCTATTGCGTTCTTTATTTGAAATTATCAATGTGGTAGGTATCGATAAATATAACGTGTATTTCACATACATGTTTCTAAGGATGAGCGGTAATTGGATAATAATTTTTCTAAGATGAAAATGAAATTTAGACTATTGAGGAAGATTAGGTTGTGTCCTACTAGTGTTTAAAGATTTACCTCATATGAGTTTAACTTGCAAATGCCGACTCTTCATTACAATTGAAGAAGTCAAAAGATGAGAAGAAAATGAAGAAGTAAAGATTTTCTTCTTCTTCTCAGTGCCCTCTTCATGATTGGGGGATGTGTTCACTCGGAGTTTCTTTCTCACAGGAATAAGTGCTAGTGCTTCTGATGTTGGTTCTGGGCATGTTGGATATTAATAATTGAATATTAGCAAAACACACAGCTAAGAAGGTGCGAATTGAAAAACAAATATTATTTAAAACAATATTTTTTTTATGTACGTGCTAATAGATGTGTAGAAATAAAACGATAATTGTCCTTTACATATATATGGTAATAAAGTAGCAACGATGGCCATAAAATTAGCTGCGAGTGGTGCCATTAACCACTATGAAATATTCATGAATTTATTGTCACGGAAATTATAAACGACAAATCGTTTACTCACCATTAAAGTTTATTCGCGATAATGGCATCACTAGAGTATGGATATAGTAGTAGAGTAGCATCGTAGGTAATGCGTTTATTTTAAACAACTTTAGATTGACT
>DWDW01000625.1:0-13859 GCA_018245635.1 Mimoniades versicolor eupheme
TTTAAGTCCCACGATGGAATAGGTGGTGAGTCTATTGCCATATACCGGGCACTTATCCAGACTCCGAGCCACTACTAAAATCTAAATTAGAAAATTTAGTAATGCCCGACCCGGGAATCGAACCCAGGACCTCCCGTTTGGCAGTCGCACTCGCAACCAACACGAATAACGAGGCAGTTCTCTAAGTGTTATAAATGTGAAGTGCTTACTTCACATATATAACACTTAGAGAACTGTTAAAAAACGTACATACAATTGTTAAATAAATTTTCCATTCATAAAAAAAGGAATATGGAATTTGTTGACAACATTGTTGAAGATTAGTTTGCCATTATTTTTCTTCCATTGGCAACTTGAATTTACTAAACGTGTGGAGTGAAGGTCGTCGAAGTTAGCGGCCAGCGGTGCGTTCGCTAGACAAAATCGCACGTCGCGTGTATTGCCCAATGAAATGTGGCGTTTTATGTTAATACCGGCACGTGGGCGAATGTCGAAATACTGACTAATCGGCCCGTGGGCAGCCGGCGAAAAAAAATGGCAATTTTATATTATTCATGCTACCCACATGGGACATAGGATGTCACGTCTACATTTCACATCAATACTTTGGGATTTTTAATTACATTAATGATGGTATCTTTGGACTATTTACACGCAGCCGCTTGATTCTAAATTATGTACATTTGTACATTTTTTATTTTGAATTTTCCTTCTTTGTAAACTTTTTATTGGTGTACAATAAAGAATATTATTATTGCTATGTAGTGCCTGCGCTATCATAACCAGCCAGCTGATAAACTACACATCCATTTCTGCACGCATACTTACAAGTATATACACATATACATATATGTAGTTTGAAAGCCCATTCACACAAGAAATAATCGAACCCTCAAACTGCCGGCTCAGCGGTTCGGGCCACTAAAGGAATTGTAACGTCTTAAAAATGTAACATCACGCTTGTATCTCCCGAAGAGGTAGGCAGAGGAGTGAAGCACACTCACGTTTCACCGGGGGTTTCACAGGGGGTGAGCTTCTTGCTATAGGTATACCAACTGGGCATAAGTATTGACTCCGAGCTACTACTAGGAATTTCATGTTGGTAAACCCAATAGAACCTGACCTGAACCGGGTAACAAACCCAGGACTCTATCAGCGGTCGCGCTTGCAACACTTGACCAGCGAGTGACAGCGTGACAAGTGAGTTTACGGAATAGTATCGTATTTATCTAGCAACTCATTCCTTTTGTTATATTGCGAAGTGTTTTAGGCAGTGCTTCAATGATACATTTTTAATCAATGATGAATGAGTAATAATTCGCTTGTTCTTATAGAAAGATATTTGGATAGAAATCGAATGAAGAATGATGCTTGCACTTTTGGATTGTTAATGTTTTTCCAAATAATAGTTTTTAAATAAACAATAAAAATATTGTCAAAAAAATTCGATTTTTAAAGCGGGAAATTAAGAACTCGGCATCTTCCTGTAAAGCCTTATTAAGTTATAGTTTTTTTTCCTATTCTTACATTATGTTAAGTATTTAGTGCTTGTGTTCTCTTTCCAAATACATACGAATAAAAACCTTTAAGGTTGTGTGTATAGTTGCCTACTGGTATAACAAAAAAACGTAGTATGTTCCAAATAGCATTAATACTCTCAATTTCTAATTCTTTATGCAAAAGATGGTGATTTTATAAAACGCTGATTCATGTGGCAATAAGTAGATCGTGTGGATGTAGAAATTATTGAGGTAAAAAGGTTCTCTCTAATGGCGATCACGTTTTAGTAAAGGACGCATAGGTACATTCTCGACAAAATGAACTGGCGACCTGAAAAATATGGATATTGGAAGGAAAACCAATATATTGAGATCGGTAAAAGCGGTATTGCGAACGCTGATAAATGAATGGATTACCTTAAAAAAAATTTTTTTTTGTCTCTATCCATTAATAAAAACAAGTAATTTTGATATAAAATATAGTGTTCAAACGTTTTGTGCTCATTAAAGACGTATTTGGTGTAAGCTCGTTAGCAGATTTGTTGGTCATATTTGACTTAGATGTTTTTGAATCTGTTATGTTTAAATGTCGTGTGTATTGTGAAAGATGTTTTGTAGATGATGTTTCAACATCAACTCCATGTTCGCTACTGGATATATTTATTGGAATGCCTTAGAATGTCTGAGAAAACTGTACGATGAATAGGTAAGTCACAGATTAGTTTCAGCACCTATGTTGTCCTGGGAAGTAGTGGGTTGCCAAATTCATACGCCTAACGGAATGTTTTCCGTTATCGCTACATCGATAATAATCGATATTTTTAATATAGGTACTATATAACTTTGTCAGATTGTTGTTGCGTGCGCTTCGAACTCTCTACCATCGAAACGGAGTCAATAATGTGCATTTTAGGCCACCACTTCTTTTTTAACAATTTGGTAATTAGTAATAACTAGAAAAGCTGCAGTATTCAAGACCTGTGAATTACATTTTTTTTTAATTTTATCTAAGCAATTGATACATATTAATTAACAATTCAGTTATCTTTTGAATTTTATAATGTCAACAACACACAACATCGAATTTAGTATTAACAATAAACAACATCGAATTTAGAGTATTATAGGGAATCGTCAAATGATCCTGCATTTGACGATTATTAAACATTTTGAATCAATAATTTTGTCAATGCACATTTTTGTGCCTTTCAATCTTGGTCTTGGGGAATCATCAGCAACCAGAGCGACTCTCATTGCAAGTTGAACTGCAAGTCTACTGAAGGTTCAAGTATTCTACTGATGAATGAATAACTGTCACTAGGTTCCGCTATGCGAATACCACTGTCGCTATACGATCAATGTTACTACAGTATAATAAAAAATGAGCGTTTGGGTGATGGCCGTCAGAGCCGCATTTGGCGATGTATACTTAATAGTTTTGTTAGTCGTTTCTCATTTGGACGTTTACGATCTGTTTACACATCTCTATCATTAATAAAATGTGGGAAAGTTAATTGCAGTTGTTATGGATTGTATGCTTTATTTCAATAGGAAGATAAATTTAATAATTAATGTAGTAGGTAATAAATAAATTGGCATAAAACGCTAGTGTTATTAGATATTGGCTCAAGTTAAATAAGTCCGAATGGTTGGGTTATTTTGCATGTTTGAGAAAGCTTTTAGATTCAAACTGTAACTGTTTCCTTCCATACAGCCTTATCGAATTTATAGCAGCTTTTAGTTTTAAAATTTAAATGCGTACTGACTTACTTCACGTGTATTTTTTCGGTCTAACCCGGCCAGTTTTAGAACTCAAGTCCTCCATGATCTCTCGCCCATTGCATTGAAGTTGCTGCGTATATATTTAGTCTTACCCTTAAGAAAAGCTCCTCAATGTACGACGCAGATTTATAAAATATCTGATGGTACATAATGAGGATGATTTATTGAAGTGATGGATCATTTATGATATGATGGAGACGTCATACCTCGTTGCTAACGGTAATGACTTAAAATGTTACGTTACAGCGCTGTAGTTACTGAGGTATGAGGGTGAGGGGCAGAGGCGAGAAGGGGAGGGGGGTCGGCGCACCAACATTGTCCCATCAAGTAGGTACATATAATTGTAGTTTCCTTTACACAATTTTCGTTTTGATAATTGCTAGTTAATGCTTTTAAATCTATGTAGGTACGTTTCTGGGTATATTTGAATTTTCATTTTTCATTTTTTTTTTCATTTAGCTTTCTTGGTAATTATTCTTTTTTTCCTATCTTCTTAAGCCAGTAGTAGAAGTTGCTATGCTATGCTACATATTTAAAAAAAGTTTGCTATGGTGTTAACGTCTTGTGGGGGTTAAAATGTAGATGACGTTATATGGTCTGTTTTTTTTTTAATTTTCACGGAACTTTCAGAAAAGCAGCGTGTGTCAATTAGTTAATGGATGTTTAATTATAAATATGTACCCCATTGGTTTACAGACGTTCAGTATAATGTTCGGTCGCGTAAAGGTTATTATAGTTGTATAACGAATCTAGTTACCTATTTTGTTTAAGCGTGTCCATGGCGCCAGCGTATAGCGTACCTTAGCATGAAGTTACGAATGTAAAACGTTAATTAATTCACTTATTTGAATACCTACAGCAAACACAGGTAACTAGTAGTGCAGTCAATTAAGCGCGTATCGCTAATGGCGTCAATCAAATAACCAACGATTTAGCCATTATATCTTAAAACTTTATTATAAATGTGCGGCATATGTTATTGAAGGTGGAATCTTACTAAGCGTACCTTACGAGTGTTGCAGGTCTGATATTTAAAACTTATTTTAAGCTACATTTCCCAATTGGAATGCCTCGTGTTCCGTCTACAGCTAGCCAGAAAATACGCTCAGATTTAAAACAAAATTAAAACTGACGCCTTCAAGTAGCAATCCCTATGATGATATTGTTGATATAATTGGATTTGTACAAGATTTACAATCGAAGAAAGGAAATAACGAGAGCCTGCAATTGAAATAAAGGATATACTTTTATACAATAAAAAATAAATCGCTTCATCATTAATATAGTGATAGGTTTATCGACTATTCCATATGACGTATAACAGGTAATATGTGGTAGTATACTACAGTTCTCTGCATACCTGTTCGTAAAATATAAGCTTGATGTTGTGTTACGTATTTTATAAACAATAATGAAATATTTATCTTCATCAATAATCCGCAATGACGGCTTGAGAACCTACAATTCTGAAATATAATCAGAATTGTTTGTACAGTCAGCATTCGCAACAACCAACAAAACACTCGGCCGGACAAATAGCAGCTGTTCGTGGTTACACGCAACCGTGCAAAGAAACGGAACCCCGTAAACGCTGTTCAGTGAAGAAACGGACACTGAATTCTGTACGATGGTTGTATTATTTAAATGACCGACATAAATATTGGTACGAGATGTATCGCCGTTAATACTTATTGAGTGTCGGGCGTTTAGAATAGTCATGTTGAGGTCTTGAGCATAGTGTCATGTGATCAACGAATGAGCTACGAATTTAAACAAAGCAATACTTCAGTTCAGTTATCTTATAAAGCCTTTAAAGTTTACCTAGTTAGCTTAAAAGTTGACAGGCAGAAATGGCTACGTTATGTTTTTCATTTTATAATAACCTAGCGTTAGCGCAATCCCGCTCGATGGAAAACGCAGGTGCGTTCAAGTTGGAGCCCGCATGTTTAGAAAAAGCCTATTCATTCTTGTCTTGTCGAGTCCTATGTTATAGAATGATGTGATTACGTCAATATTATCATCATCATAATTATCATGTCACACACACAATCGTATCGTGGCGTGATAAAAAATATATAATTGAATATGAATATTCATAGCTTTATCAATATCAGCTCAGTGTCATTCCAGCATCATGCTAATGACTTATAAACTACTATATGTAGTAGCTTAGACATTTTCCCCGCGAGATAAATACACGGTTTGTTGAATAATAATGAGTCTTGTTAAACGACACATGATGCTTAACGCTTGTTACATTAACTGGATCTCGATTGGTACGAATAACCTACAGATTTACCTATTCAGTGAATTTGGAATTTTGTTTAGTCGGGACGTAAATCTTGTGTCTAAGGTCAAGTAAGATCTGTTTACGTTTAAAAATGACATTCCTATAAATGAATAGATAAGATTTACACTTTCCCATTATACTATGTATTTGCGACGTAAACGTGACTGGCAGACTCGCGCGTGTACTACATTCCTCTGCCTACCTCTTCGGGGACTACAAGCGTGATGTTTTTTTCGTCGAACGGTTATTTATAAAGTAGTTATATGATTCTTTGAACGTGGTACACTTTGTTATAGAACCAACGATGGCTAACGATAGCAATGATCACTGGAGCTGCCATTCATTGACTGCTAAGCAGCCACATTAAAAGTACTGTCACGTTGTTTTTTAAAGTTTTCGCGTTTAAAGATGAAGGTACTAGGACTAGAACATACAGAATTCGATGTGCTGAAAAACAAACACTGTTATTTAGTTTTGGTCTCCAGTATTCGGTAATTACAATGATTCTTATATCATCATGCCACGTCCCTTACTGTATAGGCAGAAAGCACCAAATATTAAATTTTTATTCGTTGTATATAGATATCTGTTGTACATCGTATAAAGGTACAGGGAAAGTGATCACAAAATCATTATCTTTAAATGATCACAAGCTTGTTAGCCGCTTCTTTGTGAGGCAAACAGAATTGCGTGTCCCAGAGACATGATAAACGCATCTTTAGTGGTCACTGCCGAAACATATGGCACGACGTCCAATACACTTGAGGGTACCGTCAACATTAAAATCAATAGTCACCAAAGTTGGATCGAAAAGCGAAAAAAGCTCCCACATAACCTACTTTAATTTTAATTTAATTTGGTCTAGATGTTCCTTAAAAAAAATGTTTTTCTTGAATATAAAGCGGAGAAGCGATTTGTTTTACTGCGGGTACTGCAAAAATAGAGTATATATAAAATATAGTATTGAACAAGTGATTATGAGTGGATATGAGTCGCATAAGTAAAATCAAAACATAAATATTCATCTTCTACCTTTCCGCCGGAAATGACTGCCAGTTGCAACCCCTCGACGATGGGCGAGTGGCTGCCAGTGCGACTGCTGGGTTCTATTGGATTTTTCTAACTTAGAATTTTCATTTAAAATTTGTAGCAGTGGCACCGAATCTAGATTTTTGCTCAGTGTATGGCAATACAATATGGACATAGCGCGGTAGCGCTCTTTGGGGGAAGCCTATGTCCACCAGTGGACTCAGATAGGCTGATGATGATGTTTAGTAATAGCCTCACCCTTTATTCCATGGTGGAAGGTTACCGTAACTGGTGTAACTTGGGAATGTCCTACTGCATTACTCCGCCTACTTTATCGGGGATTATATGATGTTATGCCCAGAATCATCGCATGTTCTTTTCCTTTTTTGCTAGAGACATAATATACGCTGCCGTGATATTATTCTGAGAGCTCTTAAAGGTGAACAATCTCACTAAAGCTCGCAGTTTGCTGATTTTTTTTAAATGTTAAACTACGCGTATCGTCACAGACCGCATATCTCATATAATACCCACCCGTACTTTTAAGTTTCTCAGAGGTCAAGCTATTTTTTAAATTGTACTGAAATCTAAAAAAAAAGTCTTTACAGTTAATCTACCTGCAGAAAGATAGACAAAACAAACTAATTTTAGGTGAAAATTTCTAAAACCTTCGTCGTAGTTCTTGAGATTAGACTGTACAGACACAACATTGTTTCATAGCCTCCACAAACTAACATATACGTTACGGGATGTTATAGGAACCACGAAATTTATTCAACTGTTTCTGCGAACGGTACGCGGTGACAAGGACACAACACAATACGAACGAGCGCATTTATCATCATAAGAGTTGTATTAACGCGTCCGGACGCGGCCGCCACGGCCCGCTTACACTGCGCACTTCGAGCGCGTACAATACCATTGTATCACTATACATGACGTTATAGGGTTGGCCGATGCCCATCTGTTCTTGTAAAAAATGATAATTTTTATGATAAATTATTACGTAACACCACGCCTGTAATCCCTGAAATGGTAGGCGGAGGAGTGTAGTACACTTCCACGTTTCACCAGTTACGTTTACATTCCATTTTGAACTAGGGGGTGAGTCTATTGTCACCGGGCACGTTTATCTAGTCTCTGAGCTTGAACTGATTTGAACCTCGGACTTTTTGAGCGGCAGTCGTAATTGCAACAGACACGAGACGAACAGTTAAATAATTAATTGAAATACATATATTCTTCGGGAATTACAGGCGTGATGTCACTTTTTATATTCTTGATAGTATATGTGCTTTTTATTGTAAATTATTCGTTTGCAAATCAAATACAGAGCGCGATGGCGCTCTTTGGAGGAGCTATGGACTGAGATAGGCTGATGATAATGATTCGTTTGCTAGTAATTCGTACAGACACAATCTAATTAAAGCTCACACAGCCCTAATGTTGTAGTGTATATTCAGGTTTTGAGGTATTACTGTTATTATATTGCACAGTTCATAAAATATATATTTAAGGCTTTTATAAAGGTTTTGCAACAGATAAACCTGTATCATTCCGTGGCAGATGCCACTTGAATGCGTATTGAAAGTTCAAAATGTACGTTCTATTCAGTCCTGTTTTCTGTCAGTCAAGCACGCAGATTTAAAACTAACGACCGGCCCGAAGAGTCTCAATGGGATAAGTAAGATCGCTTTTACGCTTTTACTGTGTTTATGTGTCGTTAATATTTATAATTTGGACAGCCCTAGTTCAAACTAAGGATAGTGTCGCGTTTATTATATTACATTATATTGGAGTGAAAGGACCAGTATACATTACTCGGGCGTGTAAGTAAGAGTTATTCCACACAATGAGCATTATGCTGTACCCAGACCAGCTACGGATGCGAGATGTGGCTACTGAGCGCATGCGAATGGACTCGTGTGTTAAATAATTTCATAATAGCAACACTTGAACAACTCTTAATTTTCTATGGAGTCGATATAGTCGTACGGATGTTGGGGTTTAAGCTTGAAATTGGTTTTTGATTTTCTAATGTAACAGTAGGTACCTACATTTACATTTTTATTAGTTGTTTGTGTACGTTCGTATGTATGTGGAATTGAAACTACTTCTCAGTCGAGATGGTTTCTCTCAGATTAATACATTTGTTTTGATAAAGCATAGGACACACTCGTTCAGTCGGAATCAAGGGTTTTTTGGTGCTGATAGACACATACAAATAGTCAATTGTATACTTCTCTCAATCTATTAAGTACTAGAACTTAACGCAACCGGCAATGATAAGTCTCGGTGATAAACTTATAGATGGTGGTCGTTTTATAATTCGTACTTTGTATAACAATATCTTTTTCTATCTAATTATCGTTTTTCAAATATCATTTATATGTGCCCGGTGTATGGCAATAGGCTCACCACCTATTCCATAATGGCACGTAAACGTAACTGGTGAAACGTAGAAGTGTACGGTAATCCTCTGCCTAACTCTTCGGGGATTACTGGCGTGATATTAGGTTTTTTTTTAATATTGTATTATTTGTAACAAAATAGTTATAGTAAATAAAAACTGCCTAATATAGCCTCACATGTATTTATTTACCAAGGATAACATCCGTATATTATCAGTTTTTATTATTTATTATTTTATATCATTGTCACTTCTATCCATCGTTCCACTATTGGACAAAAATCTCACCTTAGATCAGAAGGGATTGGGCCATGGTTTGCCACGCGGGTCATTTGCGAGTTGACACACTTCACAGGAATCGGAGAACATTTTGTTGGGCTCTGTGGTGTAGATGTTACTTCGCTACGTTTTCCTTCGCCGCTGTAGCAAGCGAAATTTCATGCTTAACGCACTGTCTTGTTTATTAGTAATAAAAACTATATATTGATCAGTTCCATTAGTGACTTGTGTATTTATATCATTGTTACTCGGTCATTATTACAGTGACCCACTTATTTTTGTCGGAAAATATAAATTCTGTTTTATTTTATAACTGCACAAAGATCTTAACCTAGAACATTAAGTTTGGATAATCACATTGTAACATGTGTTCTGAGAAGAAAGCGTCACTTTATCACGGACATGAATACAAATAAATAAATCATATTAAAAATTATACCCGTTCCATTCAGTGGTAGCGGAACATTAAACCTTGATAAATATCTTACGATGGAGTTAAGATGCTCGCTTCCACATATATTTTCCGGCTCTTTTTAAGATAACGTATGATATACTTTTATTGAGAAATGTACTAAGAAGCAGTAACCACTTGCATATTTCGCAACGCCGCCGCCCGTAGCCGAAATTTCTCACCTCGTCGCGAAAGAATCGTACCGATTATATCGTAAAATTTTACATTGTCGATTTATGTGTATCATTTTGTGTGTCTCGCTCGCACATAGTAATATTTTATAAATCAGATAAGGACCGATATACGGACCCGCGACATTAAGTTGGATGGCAAAATTAACAGCAGTTTGTTTGTGCAAACACGGGTAATAAGAAGTTATCGCAGCGATTTTGAGACATGCGACTGCAACGACTACGGTTTAAGGGAAAATCTTTAAATTTATACCTTGTTAGTGTATGATAAGATACACTTTCCTTGTCACGAAGTGTGACCCAATTCTTAAGTGTCATTATAGGTGTCGTGATGGGAAGATGATTGAAGACTGAAGTATTGATTCACGATTACTGGCCGTATTGTTATTTTAAAAAAGCACATAATGAAAAGGTCAGGGCAGTGCGCGAAAGCTCGTAATTTAAAACAATAAAATTTAAAGGTCGTATATCTTAGCGTCACTCACATTTAAATTAAAAAAAAAAGATTCAACAACGGGACTAAAGACAGTTTATTTAAAGTTTGTCGACTGTTGAAGTAGCTTATTGGTGGATTAATATTGATTAAAGGAAATATACTTACAAGTAGGATGAGAAGGAAATATTACGAAAAAATAAAGGAACTAGCATATTATATTAAGTAGAAGGATTTTCCTTTACAAAGAACGAATATAAGCTAGTCATTCGTTTTAATTGTGTTGCAATGGCCATGATTACAACATGCAGGAATCATTTCAGTTTAGATTTTTAATTACCCGCTGTAATAATTAGATTAGGTACTAATATTCTCCAGATTTCCGTCACAAAGTCCAAATTGGATGTTGTAAATCCAAGATAAAAATGTCACAACATCATTTGTGATAAACGAGAAGGGATGTTACTAAAGATTATGTATAGAAACAAATATAAGAAAACTCAACACAGGGCTTAAGAAATAATACTTAAAACCAATGTTTTGTCATTCTTTTTGTAAATCAAAACTTGGTGACGTCATGAATAGGCCCAGGAAGGGGAATGGATGAATCTGACCCATGAACATTGGCACCGCGTTGGAGGCTACATTTTCGTTTCTATTGTAAACAGTACTTTTATTCATTACTTAAAGAGAAAGAAAATATATAGAAATAAGAAAAAATAAAAGTAATAATAGCGCTTCAAAGACACAGACATAAATGGAATTGCAAGGTAATAGTTATATATTTGTGTTCAGTGCATGGCAACTGGCTCTCTTCCATCCCATGGAATATCTTTGTGGAATATATTATATAATATGGGATGTATAACGTAGGGTGTATAACGTGGAAGTGTAGTAAATTTCTCTGCCTAGCCCATCGGGGAAATACAGGTATGATGTTATGTCACACGGTAAAAATAGAGATGCAGTATTGCTAACGTAGCAGCGTAGAGCGTTTTTAACGTAAAATCAGGCTTGTAGTCTACGAATAGGTAGACAGAGGAGTGTGATACAATTCCACTTTTCACCTGTTATGTCATCCGTACGTTATATAATGGAATAGGTGAACCATTTGCGGTCACCTATGATAAAAAATCTAGCCTCCAAACCACTACAAGAACTGGGAACTCGAAATTGTAACAAAAAAAATTATGTCTCCGACACAGGCATCGGACCCAAGACCTCTCGATCAGCGGCCATACGTTGCAACCACTGGATCAATCAGCAGATCGGACTCAGTCAGTAGATCATTCTTGCCCTCACAAAAGATTGAAGTGTCACTTGTGTCAGCGGGCGGGCGTTTCTGGGCCAGGGAACGATATTCATCGTGCGGAGGTAATTCGCGGACAATTTGCTTGCTTTATCAGTACGTAATTATCCGAAACCCGCACCTTAATGAACGGTTGCGTCGCTAGCTGCGGCTCGAGTCACTAGCGTTGGCTACAGTTTCATTTCGTTTTATTTTTTTGTTTTATTCTCTGGGTCTGAATAAAGGGGTGAAATGATAAAAATGATATTGATAATGATGCCATTTTACTGATTTAAGTATTTATCGGCGTCTATCCTGTGTAACTGTCCTTTTCAAACGAAATTAATACTTTAATTGAATTAAATAATTAATTAATTTGAATTATTGCTTAATGTTGGTAAATTATTACTTATATGGGTAGGGCGTAGTACGTTGCATTCTGCAATATATGAGTATACTTATTTTCTATTTGGTAGTATGTAATACAATGTGAAAACCATCACGTCTTAAGTGGTCAACAATCTATAGACTCTTATACCCGACTGTGTCATAAATAAAATTAATGAGGAGCGTCAAAAATAGTTGATCTGTGCTTGGCGAATATATTTTTACACTGTAAATTTATTCTATCGATAATTATGGTTTTGAAATCAAACTACAGTAGTGTATGCACAGATTTAATTTTTTTTAATAACGGTTTGAATATACCCGAATTTCGATATTCGCTAATCACTCCGTCCTTTTAACTCGCTATAAGCTTGGAACTCGCGCCAATCCCAAACACATTGCTGTGCGCATCCCACAAGAGTGATGTGGAAGGAGCCGCGGCGTGTTATTAAGCAAGTGAATTATGGCGTTGACGCGCTGTTGTCCAATAATATGAACAGCAGAAGCGATAATTACCCGCGAAATTTTATTTCCAAGAACGCTGTGGAAAGTGCCGAAATGCAGGCCCATCGCGTTATGTCACTTATGAACTCAAGTTACTCGCGAGTCGCCGAAGAGTGGAAGGCGAAAGGGGGGAAAGGGTAGAGGGGGTCTTAAGTTTAATCCACTCATGGAGCAGCTCAATTATTCACAAGTTCTTTTTCTTTTCTATCAACTATGTATAAATATTTTTTTGCTGACTGTTTTATAAAGTATGTTCCGTTTGGGAAATGAAAATTTTTACCTAATACCTAATAGGGTAAATATATATACTTTTCCCACGTTGTAAGAGATCCGGTGTGATAATATAGGTAATGCTGATAATAGCAAATAAAAGAATGATTGAATGGACAAGTAAAGACATACAAATAGCCCATTGAGTTCAATGGGTAGCGATCATTAATCAATGAAGGTTTTAGAATAATTTTTCAGTTAGGAAAATATTTGTTTGACGAGTGATTGGTCTGTATGTCAGTGTAAAATTATCTGCGTAAATATGTATTTCATTATGTTGAATATAATATATTTATCAGATGTCTGGTTATCATAGTGTTGGCTCGGTCGATTGAGACGGGATGATCGTGTGTAAGTAAAAATAATAATTTGCATAAAATAAAATTAGATTAAAATTTGCAAAAATGGACATGCACCGGTATAACTATTGATATAAGTAACCCCAATCATCTGGTACAATCTCAAAATATCGTATGCACATGATAAAAACGATACGCCAATTAAGAAACTCGTTTTTTTTTCCAAATACCCAATACGCCTTGGAATTATCCCAGTGGAGTTCATGTATATTCAATATTTCAATAATACCAGGTGTCAGGGAATCCATTGTGGGCTTACACCTGTCTAGTGCGAAAATACCCTTATCGCGCATCCATTGATTAAGTTGTCATTGATCGTCATATATTTAGCGGTAATTTATACACGGGCTTGTATTGTATTCAGTTTTCACAATCATTGTTGGAACGAAACTTTATCGTTTTATTGTTTAGCGGGAAACACGTATAGTTATGCTTAGAATGGACATAAATTCTGTAACAGTAGACATGATATATTTTAGGCAGGCTAAACATAGACATAAGAGCAGGTTAAATGTACACTGAGCGTTTAAATCGCCCGTCCGTACGTTCCTAGCGAATAAAAGGTAAACTCCTAATTTACACTGATTATATCTATACTAATATTATAAACAGGAAAACTTTGTTTGTTTGGTTGGTTGTAATGAATAGGCTCAAAAACTACTGGACCGATTTTAAAAATTCTTTCAC
>DWDW01000626.1:0-13857 GCA_018245635.1 Mimoniades versicolor eupheme
GTAAGAATAGAGATATTTGGCACTCTGTGCTCTCTGCCTACCCCGCAAGGGACCTGGCGTGAAGATATGTATGTATATATATTTAGTCATCATAAACAATTTAGGACATAACGTACCCATGTCAAAAATCAAAATTACACTGTATAATAGTAATGGCTTCTAAGCTTCGAAAAGTCGTCGCACTCCAGCAGTGCAATGATCTTATTAACTTCTTCTAGAATATTCCGACTGGGGAAAGTAATTCAAGAGACAATTGGCCATTTACTCACATGGCTGGCAACGACCTTATTCGTAATGGAATTGTGAAAATCATCACCATCAAAAGGTTGGCGAACCTTGAAAATAAGATATTTTTTAATGTAGCGGAGTCACGGTAATCTTAATGCGCTTGCAACCTTACCTTGCGCACTTCATACACATCGGTCGACCCAAAACGACTGTTCCACCTTTAATACCAAAAACAAAAACACCAGTTTAAATCCCAATAAGACGAGTTTTCGCTTTGACATTGAAACTATAACTTGGTCCTACAGATTCTTTGAAAATGTTTTCCAATAAACGTAATGCAGACACGCGGCGTATTTCAGTTCATTGTGAAAAGGATAATAACAGTCTGTTACCAATTTGCTAACATCAATACTCTCATAGAGAGATTTGCTTTAGCGAAAATTCTCTTCACTTTTTGCGCAGCGACAAAGGCGTTGCCGGGTCAATGACAACGCGAAATTAAAAGAGTATCGTTGTTGAAAAATAAGCGAAGTGAGTAAGATTTTCAAACAACTTTATGCAATGAACATTTATTCTAAAACATCAAATATAATCAGCTATATAATCATCAAATCATATCTACATAATCATGTATATAATCATTTATATAATCATCAAATATAATCATTTATATAATCATCAAATATAATCATTTATAAAACATCAACATATATTTTTCTAAAAAACGAAGTGACGGATGATGATAAATGTTCGCTGCTTGCACATTGAAAATATTTCGTGATCTATTATTACTAAGTGTATGAGATTTTGAGCCATTTCTGTACAAATCTACAATTACTACTGGCTTTTCACCTTCCTTATGAAACACATCACAACGGTAAATAATAAAACATTCAATGATATGTCAATTCACGGAAATATTGATACTAAATATTATTAAAAACAGTCCAAGGATACTTTGGATGACAAAGTCCTCATCTTTCCGTATGGAAAGCCCAGTTAGTCCCATAAATACCTATGGCCGACCGTATGAATTCTTAACATTTTTTCCTCTGAAGTCACATGCAAGATGAGTCACTACGACCTTCACCTTTCACGATTGGTTCAAATGTTCAAAAGATATAATTGAAGTCATTTATTTATTTGTATCCGGCATCACCGGCTTCTGGTCGTCGGAATCATAAAAGGTGAAGAAACTACACGGATACTGTCGAGTTACAGAACAAAATTATAAGGAAATTATGATTCATTAAAGTTGAGATATATGTATATGTGTAATAAATAGAATACAAGAAAATTATTTCATAGTTCAATCAAACGAGTTAATCCGTTTACTTTTTATCCTTTAATAATAACAGTTCAAGAGACAAACTAATTATAATGATAAAGATACTCTGATCAACTGACAATAATTATTATGTATTTCAAGCAATTTACACAATATTTTAAATGTGTACATACGAGAAAGCGGGAAAAACAACAATGAAAAACCGAATGAATGTTGTTTAAAATCCTCAATTGTCTCTTAAATACGTAGGTACCAAGCGGACTAAGCCATGTTAACTAACTAACCTATGGTGTTTGATGTGAACGACCTCGTGACACGACGCACTTTTTGCACGCCACCTAACAAAGGTGAGTCACGGCGTCCTTCACCTTTCCAACCTTCCCGAGTGTTCGAAAGTTCGCACTAGTGCTATCTCCTTGAGGGCAATAGCGTGCAGATTTCAGATTGTTTAACAATAGGACGACGAAAAGGTAAAGCGGACTTATCTAAATAGCTCAAATATTGTAAAGTGACATAATTAAACATTGAATGAAATTTGACAATTAAATTTTATTACCAATGTAATTGGACGATGTTATATTCAGTGGCGTTCTGTTACAGAGGCTAATGTCTAGCAGTGGTAGGCAATAGGTTAATGATGATGATAACAATACGAATTGTTGAGGTAATCTATTGAAATATCTTGGTGACCTTCTTGTTTCACAATCTCGTAATCGCAATGAAAGAGCAGCGGGTGCGCTTTCACCCTGAAAGCATCTCGCAACAATAATTCTATTCACGTCACATTCGAACTCATTCAGCGCGATGACGCAATGCTAGGAATCCTCGCGGAGACGGTCTTAAGCTATAGCACGTTGAAAGCTTCACTCGTAGTGAATGGATTTCATTTCGTAATGCTACCGATGTAGACAAAGACTAAGTAACAATGCATAGGAATTATCCAGAGCCTTCCTTGGCATTTTTCATTTGACAGATCTCCACATGTTCCACAATTACATGTTATCGTTATACAATTCAATAGTTCATAAACTTACGTGGCGCAGACAATGTATAAATAAGTATGCCACGTTTGACTTCCGATTAATCAGATGCTTGATTATGTTGTTACAAATCGTTCACCACTCAATGCCATCACCGACAAATTAATGCATACTTCAATGCAATCAAGTAGGCCGTTTCTAACGGTACCGATGGTGTCACCGCGCGCGCGATGATAAGCGGAAATAAATGAACTTTCATACATCACACATAGAGGACGCAACCGACCACTTCATTATTGCGTGCAGCGTTACGAACACGTTCGTAGCCTTGACGTAGCGCTGGCGTATCGCTAACGATCAGTTAAGACAGTTAAGCTGAAATTTTCACCAACACGGAAATTTCCTTTTCCGACAAATTTTTTTCGAGAATAATCCTAAAAAATAGCATTCACTACGTTCAGTTAGGTAACAAACATGCCGACAAAATTTAATTTTGTACGTAGGAGTGAAAAAGGAAGGTAAAAAACGTTGATAAAGTGAAACAACGTAAAACTTTGTAATTTTTGTTTATCACATTTTATACAATGATTGAAACGATGCAGCAAACTATACTTTGAACGGAGTAAGGAAAACGAAACAAAACGGCAAACGCTAGATATTTAGTCGATAGTTGCGTTTAGTCGATGAAAGTCATCGCGGTAACAATACGGGGAACATTTCCGCCGCTACACGCCGCCTATATCACCTGCACTTTCTCCAATATAAATTGCTTCGACCACGTTACGAACCGCACTCTCTATTATGTATTATAAAGTAAACAAATCATCATTACGGCTTGTACGCCGACAACAATTCGTGTGCGCACAGATTGCTTTTGCTTGTTGAATGTTTATGACCTAGAATATAATATTGACCGCTGATTGGTTTCTGATGCTTTGGATATCTTAACATTTATTGTTGTATTACGCACACTCAAAACTTTGCCAAACTATATTCATATGACAAATACCAATCTAAAATAGTCGTTTTCTATCTCTAATTAGATAACGTGTGAAATTCTCATCATTTACATACCTACCTACCATACCCCTACCTACCTACCACACCTACCCCTAGATTGATTGCTTGTATCCACTGCTCTTTTGATGTAACAAATTACACCACACAAACTTCGCAGGTTGATATGATATGACTATGACAACACCGGATAACGTGCACGCTAGTATATTACACCTGCGTTACAAAATTAACCTAGACAATTAGCAACTTTCAACGAGAGCCAACATGAAAATCTATAGAAAAATTGTCGCACACTCAAGGTTACAACGGAACAGCGGATAAGTTACGAGTTTCGTGTCGTGACCGTAACAGCTCGGGGGCACAGTTTGTCGTGTCATCGCCAAGTTTCATGGCCAATGACACCGAGCTCTGTAATTATTATAGCTAGTTAGTTAGCTGTTCGCGTGCTCGTGATTCGCTCGCATCGGACCTCGTGCGTTTGTCGCGCGAATTAAATATCAGCAAGTCGAGCGGGCCGACTGATGTGTTAATTAAAACAATGCATATAAGGTTACGGCTAATATTAGATTAATTTCATGTCACGCATTGCCGTTTTCCAGTCAAAAACGCGGGTAGATACAAAATGCACTAATGCGCTACGTTGATGGCAAATGGTAGATCTTAAAGTACCTAATGTACTGTTTGAGATTTGTTGTAAATAATATTCACGAGCCAAAATGCTAGATAGATAGGCGTATCCATGTCATGTTCTCGTGGAACAAAATCTCTACTAGACATAAGCAATCTTCATTAGATCGCTAAATATGAACACGACAGCCCGCTCACTCTTGAAGAGCCGAGTGTGCAAACGAAGCCTGACAGAGTGCGTGTCACGTGTCGCCAAGTTAATTTGCCAAATGAGCCACTCTCGGCCCGCTCCTAAATGTAACCGGGTACGTACATACGTACCCATCTAAACTTCTCGTTAACTCGACAAGCGCTAATACATTAATTATTTTATATTCATAATGAGTTTCACACATTTAATATGTTCGTCGTACATTTTTGTTTTCATAATTTAAATAGCTTTTGCGTTTGTGCTGTCTGATGTTATGTTGTCACGGCATTTCGTTGGAGGCTTTGCATTATCGCTTAACATACATTTTAATGCGTCTGACGTCTTGCTACAAACCCTTTGGTACATACGACTGTATTGAAAGAATACGTTCTTCTTTCATATTAAAACCGCTTTATGATAAGTGGTCACCGTCGTATATGGACATTTACAAGATACATATGTGAGGCTGCCAATGAGTTGCCCTGCTACAAGGAACTTACAACGCTAAATTTGAATAACAAAATAACAAAAACGATTGTTACGGACGTATCAGTAGTACTGATTATTCTAAATCTCTTCCGAAAATTAATGTGTGTTAGTTAGTAAGCCACAAAGAATTTTATTTTGATGAATACAACTCTTTCTTGTCATAGTGAGAAGTTGAAATGACACGTGTCTTATTAGGGTTGCGTATCAAACAACGTCCAAAGCATATACAAAAATGAACTTTTCGTCACTAAAAGCAGCAACACGTGCAATGGCGGAGTTCCCAGTGAGAAACTAACAGCGATTTAAAGTGACATTTAAAGTAAAGTTTCACGAAGATAAAAAATTAAGAAGATGCATGTTAGCTCTGAAAAGAGAGATTTTTGGCACTTGGGTGATGAACTGACCTGATGGTATAATATTAATAATAAAAAGAGCTCCATAGATTTTTTAACGTAACACCCATAAATAAAATAAATTATGATTAATAGAATTTTATTTACTACGGATCATCCTAATTAGGACGCAATAGAAATTTTATTATAAGCAATGTACATAGTGCGAGTGCATATATGAGTGCAATATGCAAAATAAATTGACCACCGCCCGTTTCTCTCGCTGAAATTATAACACTTCCTTTTTTTTAATACTAAACTTTTGGCTGCAATTTACACGAACTGAACCCATCCACGTTTCTAACGGGCTACCCAGTGATGTATGTATGTATGTACCGCAATAAATACTTTTAAATGTGCACTTTAAGCCTGACGTTACTTTTGTAAATGTGCATAATTTGAAGTTCCTCATTCAGTTCCCTGGGGCGTGTGAACTCTGTCAACCAGCGCTGCCAACCTGGCAGTCTTAACTCATCTCATGCCGAAAGAAGCCCCGTCTCCAACATAGGAACAATAAAACGAACGACGAACCTTTTATGTATTTTATGGAGTAATGCGCTGACAACACAAAATCACTCGATAAGTTAACACACGAACTTGTATATATATATAATACGCTCGCTCGCTCGCTCACGTTGCATCGTATGTTGCAAGGCACGCATAACAACAGCATTCGAAAGTGTGTCAAGATTGCAATAGCAACCGTGCAGCCGATGCTATTCACAAAGCGAGAAATGCAACACATCAAACGCGTTACAATATGTGGGTCTTCGTACACGTACGCACCAAGTACCTACATGTATATATGTATATTTACCAATGCAATGATTATTAAGAAAACTTATTGAGGCGGTAAAAATTTACTTAATATATATTATCAAAGTATACCTACATTGTATTTTTTTAAATGTTCGTACAGATAATGGAATCGTAAAAATAATATTTAAAATAAACTAAAAACACACGCTTTTATAAAAAATCTAACTAAAAAATTAAAATAATAATGTAATTAAGCCGACGTTTCGAAGTCGGTCAAAATAGCGTTCAAAGATTACATGATACAACCCAAGCTAATATAAGATAGTCATAAATACGAAAACACAATTAATATTATAAACTACCCTATATTTACTTCCTAGCAGTGTTTTCATGTACAGTAGATGCTCTTATCAACGATGTGTCATTTTAGAAATTATATAATATAATTGTCCATTCGGAAAAGCTGAGGGATATGACGTATTTCTCGTGATTGGATTAAACATTTTCCGATTCACTTCGTACTATGGCCATGCGTGCAGTTTAGATTTCCCACGGGACCATCGGAAGCGGACTATGGTGTGTACGCAATGCACGATAGGTACCTACACAAGGAGGTCTCGTTTTATTATTTCGTGGTAATCAATGGAGAGAAAAAAGTACAGCGGTTTCGTAAAATACGACGCATAATAAGCAATACGAGAGAATTGGAAGCTGGGGGAACAATAAAAATGCAAATGTCGATTATAACCGTCATATGGAAGCAGACGTTATTATTGTCCGTCCTGGCGGGGTGACACCCGGCCCGCAATCCATCCGCGCCCCTGGAGGGACCCGCGATATGGAGCCCTCTAAATTCCCTTGTGATCAATTTCAAAAAACACAGCAACCACGATGGTAACCTCAACAGGGCTTTCTTACATAATGTACTAGAATATTAATAGCAAAAGATTAAATAAATAACAGTTATTAATAATGTTATAGTTATGTACGAAGCTGAAAAAGAAGATACTTATATACAACAAAACAAAACAAGCTCACTACCACGCATGACTTCAATGAGTACCGTTATTTATTACTCCACAACAAAGAAACGCATTTGCTACAAGAAAAAAAAACAACATTCAATACAAACACACGCCGGCACTCCATTTTCTATTCAACGAATGGCCGTATTTACGAAACAATCTGTGGAGCTATTGTTTTCGAACGCCATTCACGACACTGCCCACGTGGAGTCACGACTCTCATCCTATCAGGTAAGACTGGCAATGACTCTGTGATCAATGTGTTCACGTCACTACGCCTCAATGCATCCGCGATCAAATTGCATTTCGCTTAGTCACGAACAAACTATAACTTTGCGTGGAAACGTAGGTAAGTAAGCACCTATATAACAGCAGTATGTGTACAAGAACAATAACGTAGATCATTAGGTTGACGTAGCGCATTCGAGAGGTAGGTAGGTGGGTAGCAACGCACATTGTTTTACAACGCGACGATGGGAATGTAACGTGCCGTTTTCATGTCAGCGTCGTGCACGAATCAGAAAGAGTTCGTGACGGATGTCGTTTCGAATACACGGACGGCGGTTGCGGCACGCGAGCGCGACGCGCGAAACCGGTGAACGTTCCGTTTTTAAAGTTCACTACAAATATCACATCATAATAGGTACTGGGTATACTCCGTTTTACGTAATGACGACAAACCGTTCGTATCATATAGAAGTCGCCATAATATAATACTTTCGTTGACAGGCGGCGTCCGGGCTGTCTATCACAAACGTGCTCTGATATCATGCAGTCGCAGTCATGATTCAACCGCCGTCCTATTACACGGACCTGGATCATAATAATTACAATACGAACTTACTAATCACAAAACGCGACGATAATACCGCAAATTTGTTTGTAATGTGTATCCCCACCAACTTCATTACGGTGAAGTTTTCTATTATTCCGGCGACGCTACTACGAAGGAAAAATGCAAATTGCGCCATTGAGAATGTTATGGAAATTGTTAGGCCATCGCGACGCACCGCAAGACGTAGGTCCGGGATCATCAAGACTAATGAGGGCATTCTGTAATCTCGGCGAATTAATTGAATCCCTTTAACGACAACGATCACTCACAAGGGATCTCGTGGATGAGTGATGTCGGTGGTGTGAGCGTCCGTTGATCGTATTGCGATCCCGGCGTCGAATAGAGCGCGCCAGTTGATAAACAGACGCAGAAGTCCCCGAATACAATGATTGATGTTCAGGCTCCGACCGAATGTACCGACATTAACTGCTAACATGCTTTTATGTAGTACCTATACCTAAGTGCCCGGTATATGGCAATAGGCTCACCACCTATTCCATCGTGGGACTTAAAAGTAACTGGTGAAACGTGGGAATGTTCTACATTGCTCTGCCTACCTCTTCGGGGATTACAGGCGTGAAGTTACTTTTTACGTGAAAGTACTGTACTTAGAAATAACTACCTATATTTAAATAACAAAATCAATTTTCATTTTACATCTTCTCACGAAACGCAATATCATTTCATCTACATACTTCAATGGGTACGTTTTTATGGACAAGGACCCAGCGCAGGAGGGGGTCATGAGTCCCTGGATCCGCCCTTGCTATCTATATGAGCAAATATTTATATGTGCAGTTAATATATGCAGAAAATATAAATATGTACAGTATATCAGGCGTCTCGTTACCATAACATTAAGTCTCTAGATGCTTACTTAATGGCTTAAGATATTATTATCATTATATGTTTCCCAGTCCAATAATAACAACAGTTTGTTTTTAATAGTGCTACATAATTTTTTATGGTATTATATCAAAGTATATCAAATTTTAATTTTAATTAAAAAATGATTCCACGCATAAACACTTGCACCCATGGATACATTTATTTGATATTTAAAATAATGAATATATCGTGAAACAGTCTTATTGTTTAGCCAGAAGGGGCTTAATAATTCAATTAAGGGTAAGAATTTGATTCACTGGGGAGCGCTGCCCCTTATTTAATATTGGCTGAAAATATTTCTCAATCGCCAGCCAATAATTAAATTGTTTTGGTATATTATTCGGGGCGCCCCTGTTTAAAAGCGGTCAAGGCATATGCATACAACCGAGGAGGCTTTATATCCCCTTTAATAAATACATAGATATGTCCATAACCAACATGCTATATTAAATGACAATAAGCAATCATTTAATTTACTATATCCCTCTAGAACTTTACTCGTATGGCAACGATACCCACCAAAATTTTAACTTCACAAAATAACCACATGAGTCAATAAGTAGTTTTATTTTTTTGATTGATCAATGGCCTAGTAGATCAATGAGGACAGTGATGTGATGACTGGTACTTAAGACTCATCCACTTTTTTAGCTTTGATACAGTATTCATCATTATGAATCTTATTTCCAATAAAACCTTTTCATTATAAACATTTTTTATTTATTTATTATTTTTTATTGATTTAAAATTTGCCATATTTTGAAGTATCTTACTAATTAACTCTTTCATTTGATACTGATATTGAGGGGATTGCGAGAAAGTATTATAAATTGCCATTTTGTAGCGACGGCCATCTTGGATTTACATATTTTAAATTATATTGTCATCAGCACTAAGGACATGTCAACAGAAAGGGGGAAAAATTTCAACTACTAAATATGACTCAAATAAAAAAACAATAACAAACAGCCAAATAAAACTGTTGTTTAAAAAAAATCTAGGCCCCTGAAGTGAAAATCTGATGTTTTAAGCACTAAGTCTTCCCTACTGTAATTTTTCATACTTTAAATTACACCTACAATACAATATAATGAATTCATCTTTGTTTCAATCTTGTGAGGTTACGCAACTGTTTTTGGCCAAAACAAAAAAGAGAATATCAAAGGCAATGTAATCAATTTGTTTCCGATTTTCTATCAACAACAATACATAATTCAGTGTTTGTATATTAATCCTCTCTTTCTTAACATTCGCAATCAGCATAATACCCGTCAGAAACGTTTGAATGAAATAAACTGTTTATTTATTCGGGGGTGCCTCTCCTTTCTATTGGACATTCAAGAGATATTTGAAATATTTTTAATATTTCTGTATACGTATGTACATCAGAGATGGTGTGTTACAAACCGTATACAAGAGACGCAATGATCATGATGACATATGTATATACGTATGTACAATATATATGTATTGAAGAAATAATTCAATTTATTGTAAAAAATACAGGATTTATTAATAATAAATACTATTAATTGTTTCGCAAAACGTGGCGTGGTAGGGAACATTCGAGAGAGGAAGGAAGAAAAAGCATAGAGAAACATGATACATACAATAAAGAACGCTTGAGTAGCACAGACTATTAAAGATACAAAAACAAAATGTTGTATATGATTCAATGTTATTATTCGTTCTTCGTTACGTTCTTATTTTACATATGTATTTATAATATATTTAAATATTCTGTAAAATATAGTTATTGAACTCTAAGCATTAAGTAAATATTTTTCCTTGTAACAATTCAGGACAGACGGATGGTTTTGACAGATCTCGTTTTCTTTTGAGACCCGGGAGCGTCCTTATAAAAGTATTGGCAGTTGACGTTCTTTCATTTCTTTTTTAGTTTCCTGAAAACATCACAACGAACGATACTCATTGTATACTTCACAAAAACTATCTTCAACGAAATACAGTTGGGCGAATTTCGTGTGATTTCAGTAAACGTGCCCTGAAAATAATTGGCGCCATTCATAAAATATTGAAGTAGCCCGAAGTGACCCGACATCCGGAACGGTAATTTGGTCAATAGCACTTGTGATAAACGGTCAGTTTATTAACTCAATTGTAGATCTTTTTAAAACTATTAAAACTAGATTTCATTAGCGCTTGCGGCTTTCACACATAACAGTTTAAACTATCGACATTCCAAATTTAAATTTTATTGTTCTAATAATAGTTACACCAACATTAATTTAAGATTATGACCATCACAACACTTGTATTCTTTAGGTTTAGTGTATGTGTGTGTGCGTGTTTGTGTTAGATAAAGTTTATACGAGTATGATGTGTTAAATGACGTTTTAAATTTTTGTTACTGCGTTTTTTCACTATGAAAATATAGAGAAATAATAATAATAATGTACTGAAATAGAATTTTTTTTTCCTACACAAACAGACGAACTAAGCATTATTCTAACAAAAACACGTGCTGTGGTAATACTTACGGCGCACATGGGACGTTCCGATGGACGACCACTGCGACAATTCGGATTTAGAAGACCTCCACCGCTCCACTCTCTCGTTTATTACCAGGGCGGGTCCGCATTAACTCTTTTTAACGACCTGTGGGCCCTGTTTTATTTGATTCGCTCGGTGTAGTATTTATTAAAACTACAGACCCTTTAGCGTACAACACACACAGACATAAATACTCGTACGTATGTCCACTCACTCATGTTAGTGTGCTTCTTTGGATAATAATAATAATCTTTTGTTGCCCCATAGAACAGGTCAAAACTTAACACAATAGAAAGGAAAGAAGGAATACAAAATAAAACACGATACATCACAGAAACTATATAATTTTATTTAATGTGAGTAGCCTCTGACTGCTATAGTAAGCGCTGGTTATAACTCAAGAGTTTATTTTGGATTTAATAACGTAACAATAATAATAATAACGATATTAATAATAACAGCTGGGTGGAGTGACGATGTACGCAAAATGGCTGGCAGCGAGCGAAGAGCTGAAGATCGAGCTCAGTGACGTGCTGTTGGAGAGGCCTATGTCCAGCACTGGACGGGAATAGGCTGATGATCATCGTGAACGTAATAATAATAATTGTCGTTCACACCGACTAACTAGACTCCGAGCCACTACTAGAAAATCTAAGTCCAAAAAATCCATTAGAGCCCGACCAGCGATTTGGACCCAGGATCTCTCGATCGGCAGTAGCTCTTACAACCACACAACCAACAAGGCACGCATAATTATCAATTTTATTTTGCAACAAGCGGCTCACGCTAGCAGCGATTCTACTACAAACAAATTCTCACATTTTAATGAACAGTGGGTCGAAATATGGTTAGGTTAACAACGTTTAAATAATGGTATGCCCGCCCAAAGTATTATTACTCGTATTGTAGAAGTAAATGTGAGCGTTTAATATCACGCCTGTCATTGCGGAACATGTATGCAAATGTAATTGATCAGACGTGGGAGTGTAGTACACTCGCACGTCTGACCAGTTACATTTACGCCTCATAGAAATAAAGAGTGAACCTATTGCCTTACCGGGCACAAGTCCTGACTCCAAGGCATGACTACGATTTTAACTAGAAATTTAATCACAGCAACCCCTTTTACATAATCCCCAGTTATTGCAATGGACACAATAATAACACAGTAATGTAAAACTTAAAACATTCAGAGGTTGACCCAACAGCAAATGTATTATTAAGTTATTATTACAAAGATAAAATTGAACGGTTACTGTTATCGTGTTAATTATTTTAATTTAAATGCTGATTCCATGATATAATTCTATCCCATAGAACTTAAATGTCCCTTTATTTCTACCCACATTAAAGCAAAAGTTTTCGCGCTTGAACACAGATGGCGTGCAATTCCAGAGCAGGGATATTTGATTATCTTTTTAAATTTTAATAAATTTTACCAAAATGCAATGAATAGAAACTAGTTCGTTTAAAATTAGAACAAACCATTTAAATCTTAGCGACAGTATGTTTTACATATCGACGTAACTGATGGAACGTGGAAGTTTACCTATTCCTCTGCCCACCTCTTCGAGGATTACGGGCGTGATGTTACGGTACATATCTATGTGCGCACGCACAAGAATACCATTATCAAGATCGATACATAATATCGTTTGTTTCCCAAACCTGGTTTCCACGAGTCTCCATCAGAATGGTTAGAATTGATGCCATAGTCTACGACGCTCGCCAAGTGCCGGTTGGAAAACTCAAATGCCATGGAAGAGAACCCTTGCAGGTGTCCTCGCCATATTTTCCTCCAGCGTTACAGCAAGAAATATTGAATGTTAAAATATACATTTGTTGCAAAGATGTGCGCAATATGATTTGAAGCCAGGAGGGCCGAAGTGTCACAATCACAATTATAAACCACATTAAAATTCCTTATGTATCAAAATACATATATTTTTATTATTTACATCTAGATCGTTACTTAAGTGTATCTGTGTATATTAACAATACCAATATTTATAGTGCAAAAAACCCAACTGAATTTATAGTGAAACACGAAAATAAACTTCATAATACGATTAAAGTGCGACGCGTTAAATGTTCGCGCGCGGCGTCAACAGAGTTTATGACACTGCGGTCGTCTGTCCCTCGTAATGTTCAGTGACTGTCCCTGGACGCAGGGACAGTAACCTATTAACAGTAACAGAATTTACCCACTCGTAAAACGTATAGTGAATATTATGGTGTACGCTAAAAGTACCCGTAGTTCTTTAAATATGAAATTCAAGTACGTAACAGTAGTGTAGGACGCTCGGGCCAGGTGGGACGACGATATGCGAAAGGCTGCAGGAAGAAACAGGACGCGACAAGGTGAGGATGACGCTATTTAGGGGAGGCCTATGTTCAGCACTGGACTGCGATAGGATGATAATGATGACGTAACAGGATGTACTTGGAGTCAGTTACGAACAGTAGTATTATATAAAAAAATAATTGTGTGTAGGTGTAAAAAAAAAAATTAAAAAATAAATTATCTATTTAATTACATATTTAAATGTATATATGTAGTTTATCAGCCATCTGGTTACCATACCACAAGCTCTCTTGACGCTTAGTTTGGGATCAGATGGC
>DWDW01000627.1:0-13856 GCA_018245635.1 Mimoniades versicolor eupheme
AATAAAATGGTTGTTGTGCCTCACTCGACATAGATAGGTATAGTGTGTCGCGGACTTTTTTTGTAGATAATTATAAAATCTACAATTAATTACAACATTTTATTGTTCTATCTTTTAAAGTTTAGAAAATGTACGCAAAATAAGTAACTTTTCTGAAATATCTTACGGAACCCTATTTTTTTCCCAAGATAAAATATAGATTATGTTACTCGTGGATAATGTAGCTTTCGAATGGTGTAAGAATTTTTAAAATCGGTCCAGTAGTTTTTGAGCTTATTACAACCAAACAAACAAAATTTTCCTCTTTATATTATTAGTATATAAATGTTTTGCTAGCCGTTGCATACCAATGTAGAACTCTACGACGTTTCGTAGTCTTTTAGAGCTTTGTTTAAAGTTTCGATTTGATAGAATTATAACAAAGATATACATAGATGAATATTTATATATGAATATTTATATAAATATGAATATTGCGATTTAATGGCATATATCTATTTAAAAATAGATCATACAGACGAAACGTGATTGGTTTGTTGGTCCAGTGGTGAATTCACCCGGCTATTGAAGACGATGAGGGTTTTGAATTCCAAACAGAGCAAATATTTGTATGATGAGTCCCAGTTATTGTTTTCTGTTCGGGTGAGAAAATATATTTCTTAATACAAATGTGTTTTTACAAATTTATATTATTGTTATTAATACCATACGCTGTAAGTTGAGTGTGAGTTGTCGGAATATATGATTATTGTAAAACGCAATATCACACCTGTAATTCCCGAAGAGGTCGACAGAGGAATGAATGACCACAATGGCCCAGTTCGACTACCGTTAACTTAGTATTAAAATCACTCCCGATGGAGTAAATGGAGTAAATGTAACACGAACACCGATGTGTTCGTGTTACATTTTCTAGTAGTGGTTCGTAGTGTGCATGTGTCCAGTGTGTGGCAATAGGCTTACCTTCTATTACATAGTAGGACGTAAACGTAACTGGTAAAACGTGGGAGCGTATTACACTCCTCTGCCTACCTCTTATCTTTACATAACAGGCGTAATGTAAACTTATTTTATCACCAATTCGATCAGCTTATTTCGCATTGAAAATGTAAAGAGCATTATAAGCAATTTGACATAAGCCAAATACAAAGGTGTAATAAAAAGTTTGCATTATAAAGAGATAATGTCCCCGAAACTAAAAAAAATTCGACATAAAAATAACCAATGAATAACCTGTATGTGTATATCTCTAATATAATGTCTTAACCCTTCTCATTCTAGGTGGAGACCCGTGGAATCTTACAGTGGATCAATAAACGGCTTGATAATGGTAACCTTTATAATATTTATAGTAATTTCGACATAATGTCCTTGTACATACATAAAAAACCCTTTACAACCAGACTCTCAAGCTCATCAAAGTGCACTTACCAATACATATTTAAATGAATAAAATGCCATGATATTGATTAATATGACAATGAACAAATGTACATCACAACTTTAACACGTCCATTTTGCTACGCTCTGTCCATGTCCAATGTGTCGGTCGAACATTTTTCAGGTAGACCTTCAATACAGAACAGACATTAATGTTCGCATTAATGTCTATTGGAAATATAAGAGTCCAAAACTTGAAACAATAATATATTATGTATGTGCAAGTTAAAATATATTAGAAATAATGTGGATTGAAGCGGTGAAGCGGACATTTGAAGCTCACGAAGCTTCAATTAAAAAAATCTGTTGTAGGTTTCATAGAGAACCGAAATAGATTTATTTCTAATGACCTATCACAGAAGTTATATCGAATTTCATCATTGGCTGGCTGTTGAACAGGCGAAACTTATTAATTTTAGTCATTATGAATTCCGCGAGCGAAACTCGAACGTCTAATTTCAACCCTAACTTATCAAGACGCGAATAAAAAAGTTCTCCCCCGGCTCTCCCTACGCTCACCCCCTTGTTTAAAACGCCGGCGAAAAAAGAAGCACATAAAAATGCATGAGGCCTTCCTCGTTATAAGGAAAGGGTAGCACCCCCCTACTACCCCCCCCTCGGGAGGTAGCTGTAAAAATCGTCTCTAATTTAAATTTGGGAAGTTTCGCGTAGCGCGAGGCAACGTTGATGTCTTGATAAATGTACGCGAATTCCACTAATTTGGAGTCTTCAACGTTCGGAACTTTTAATTGGGTGCGCATAAATCGTGCTCGCATAATGAGTGACGCATTAATTTCATCTCGCGACAAAATGGCGGACCATGAGCTTCAGGATTTAGATAAGTATCTCTCATTGTTTTCCATAGTTCGTGTCAGGAACGCCACCAATGCTCCGGTTGCCCGTCTGGAACTCAATAACTAGCATAGAATTTTCTAAAGTTTTGTTTATGAAATATTAGATAAGTACTTAATAATAAGAAAAACAGAACCCAGACATAAAATTACAAGCCGTCGTTGCTATTACTTCAATGGAATAAATATTCACACTAGTGTATTTAGACGAATACAGTCACATAGTGTAGGTATTACACAAGTAAAAAAAATTCACAACACATGAGAAATATATTTTTTTTTACTTCGGATTGTCTTAAAGAATATAATAAGACTGTGAATTCATAAATAAATTACCATAAATTACCATTACAAAACATAAAGTCCTCAGTATGTATACATTTATACTCTTTAAAAATATGCCACAACCAAAACTTTGAGTGCATAGAAGTAATGCGTCTAAAGTTTAGTTAAAATCAAGAATTACCCTATTTCATCGCTCTTTTAAAATTAGAATCTTTTAGGTTAATGGAAGTATTAGCTGCCTTTTAAATGATTCTTGTTGAACATGTGTAACACGTACCTAAGTACCTATAAGAATAAATTTTATTTTAATTAATATGAAAAGACGGAACACATTGAAGGAACACATTGCGAGGAAAAATAATAGATACTTGTGAAGTCTGTTAAAACGCAGTTGGTCAGACCTTGCTCTTTTTGAGAGAAGTCTGTATAACATGATTGGTATCGATGACGAAATTATTACTTAATATTAAATGATTACTCATTCAATATTAAAAAAAGGTTATATTGCTGAACGAGTACACCTACGCGATAGAAGAAAGTGCCTTCTTTTCTATTTAGCTAAGTTACAGGATAAAAATGTTTCACTATTAAAATCAAATAAATAGTATGCGCAAAAAGTATTAAAGTCATAAATTACCACAAAATCTACAAATGTACTACCAAGTTATTTGAGAGAATTTCAAAATTAAAATTATTTATGCCAAAAGATTTTAAGGCTCATCATCATTAGCGAAGTTATTTTAATTAGAAATAAGTATCTCTAACTTTGTATAAATAAAAATTTGAGTGCAATAAAAACAGCTACCTATAATTGATAATAGAACGGCAGTATCACACTTCGTTCTTCTTCATTAAATCTGCACAAAACCGCCATTGACAAACTTCGACGGGTGTAATGTTATTCATTTGGGAAAGTCAAAGGTTTTATTCGCAAAAAAAAATAAGTCGCCAGAGAGCGGACGGTGGCATTTTTTCCATTCGCCGCGTTCCATTAGCGTGCCTTTGTTTGGCGGGAGCGCGCAAATTAATTTAGCTCTCCCGCCATTTCCTCGCGCTTTCACCCGCGCGTCCTCCATGCCCCTACCGCGCCCTTTTTTGTCTACGCTCTGCTCTACGTATCGTTTTCTTCTTTATGGCTCATTAGGCATCATCGTCGCCATTGTTTTTTTTTTGCTGTACGAACACGAGATCTAATTATTACAATCAGCAGTATCAATGAGTATAATATTCTTTTGGGGAATCGCCGTATGTCGACCTTATTATTTATTGATATAAAATGTAGGACAAAACCAAACAATACAAAACATACTTCACTCTATTAGAGTATACCGTACACGATCGTTATTTAATCCATAAAACTGAAAATTGAGGAAAACTTTTCGTTTCGTTTAGGATTAAATTACTTAAGTTAGGTTGGAAACCCGCAAACCTCACGAGTATATTCGATTACATTGACTTAAGAGGCTACAAAAAAATCTATCTCCAATCAGAATATTTTTAACGACGTACAATATATTATGTATAATGTTCTTTATTACACAATTATATAAATCTCACGTCACTTAAATCATATTTGACTGTTGGCGTGGTATAAACTTAACTCATTTAGAACTCTTCCTAATGAAAAATTAATTAAATTTTTCTTTCTAAATGAATTGAATAAATACTATTAATCAAAATAATCTTATACATACATAATGTATAAGATTATTTTCAATTCTTGCAATTAATTAGAATTTTACCATTACCTATACATAATTGTACATCATATGTATTGTCGATTACAATATTACATACATTGAGAATTAATAATTCTTGAAGGAGTTGCATTGCTTTCTTATCAATAAAATGATAACTTTAACTAATTAAGTCAAACTTATGTTAGGACCTAATCAGTTAAAATATCTAGTGTGTATATGTTTTTGACTAGAGACTCTTTTACTTAATTTGCTATAGATTGATTAAACGTAATAAAGTAACGAAAAGTAAGTCGAGTTTAACTGTAACTTTGCATTTGATGATCTTATATTAAAAACAAAAATTATACACAATACTTAATCATATTATGCTGTGTAATTTTGTATAGGAGGCTGAATTAATAAATTAATTTATTCACCCACCTGTGTCATTTTCGATCAGCGGTTTAAAATATATATTTATGTAAGATCAATCAGGATATATGTGACATGTGTCATCATAAAATACGTTATCAAACCTATCACTGTCCACTGCTGGATATAGGTCTCCCGTCAAGGAGCGCCATCGCGCCCTGTCCTCGGCTTGTCTCAACCAGCTTCCCCGCCGACTTTCACAAACATAACACAATTGTCTGCATTACCAGAACGAAAATTGAATAGTGTCATTTATATGTAAATTTATAGTTATTTTATTAATCTGGAGTGGAAATGATCATAGGCACAGTACTACTAACGACCTGTATATTGATCATTAACATTTGGTGTTGTTTTACTTCATTATTGAATAATATTGCGTATTTTCAAATAATTATTAGGTATACTAAATGTGTTAGGACATCACACGGCTATCTTAACCGAATGAGGCAAGACTTGTGCTACGGTAACCAGGCAACTGGAATACATACTTATTTATAAATTATTTCATAGTTTGTTTACACCCTAAGATAACAAATACTAGTGCTAATCACTAAAGTTTTTGTCTTCGGATCGAACCTATTAACCCTGGATGGTCACTAACCACGCGACGAAAGGGCGTATCACAAATAATTATTCTAAAATTACTTCATATTTTTATTGACTGCAAATGGAAATCAAAATGTTTACATACAAAATATACATTAAATGTATTTAAATTATACGTTAAATTTTCATTACATAATACGCGTTGGTTATACCTACCCATTCATTATCGAGCACATTTTAGTCAGTCAATTAAAACAATATCGCTACAGAATGCCTTATTATTATTGAAATGTAAGATTTAATATATAAGTATACAAAAGTAACGATTGTACCGTACATAACAAAATCCCTCAGCGGTTTAGTAGGTAGTTGGTGTATTTATTATGCGATCGAAACAGTCGTATGCTAATATAGTTACTCATATGAGCATACGATTGCAGGGTACAAAATAAGAATTAACAAACGAAAGTAAAACTAGTTGGAATAATATTAGTCTCACCTGCGCCGGCGCCTGCTCGGTACGCGCGTCCCCAGCAACAAAAAGCTGCCAACTGACGGTCTCCGCTGGCCGTGACCCACAGTTTTTTAGCCCGCGCGTGCCCGCGCTCTCCCACACTTAAACAACCCTTGCGTATTCATAAACCGTCGCCTACGAGCCTCATACGTCATCCCGCTTATACTACTTTTTATAAAATTATATCATCGGCATACTATTAGATAATTTGAGTAATTTTTAATAATATTTATACTTTTATTGTTTATTATAAATCTGTCCTTAAAATTTTAATATTTTAAGGGAGTACAAAATTAAAACAAAGCACTTCTTTGTTACAATTTTAATTAAATTCTCGACTCAGCCTTTGTAAGTTCCAGTTGGGAGAGGAAACAAAATACCTACCTTATAGTAGGTTCAAATTTGCAAGCTCGCAATTTGTAATTAATTTCGCTGTCGACACATTTTAAATTCTTAATTAAGCATTCCGTACTTTCTCCTGCCTATAAATTAGATCGAGTCGTTTCCATAGAGACTACTCATCCTTTAAAGCGGGCTGGGAGGGAGAGGGGGGGTTTTACAAAAAATATAACTTAGGGTGAGTAAAAAACCGTGGGGTGACTCAGCCGGCCGCTGCACCCCACGACGAGAAATCTACGATCAATATTAACTCTTTTTTTGAACGGGAAATCGTTGAATTTTTAAGTCGTTTTAAGCTAGCGTCGTGGCGAAAAATATTGTATAATACGGCAACTGTTTCAGTCACGCTCTGCGCCGCACGCTTCGTTCAAAGCATTTCTGCTATTCGTTCCGTAAGCAACACTCACTCATAATCGTCCCACTATTTGATTTTGTGAATTAGTCGAGGTCCACCAACGTATGTAGTTGACATATTACATATTTTTAAGCTAGTCGCGTTTCATACGAAACATTTCGTGTCGAATTTTATTAATTAGCCTTCAACCTCATCTCATAAATATAACGTTATTGAACATAAGCCGCCTAATATTTTATTATTCATTTTCCTTATTTTGCCTTATTTTTAGCTATTTTGTTCTATTATACATGGTTCAGGTTTTTTTTAATTGAACAGTACTCAATCATTAAACGCGTTCCTAATTTAAAATGCTGCATAGGCCGGGTGTGTCCTGCACACACACATTATAAAAAAAAGGGTTATAAAAAACTATTTATGACAGCGGCCATTATCGTCCAATAAATCAGCTGCCCGCTCTTCTGTTTTCGATAATGATTCTATTATTATAGAAAAGCGTTATGTAACTGTAACATTTTTTTCCTCACCGATGCCAACATATGGAAACAACTTTATCTTTTACTTCATACATTATGTGAATGCTTAACTGTATTTGTTCGAAAAATAGAACGAAATAGGCTTGACATTACATTTGTGTGATAAATAATCAGATAATAGATCAGTATTTGCCATCATTAAATTTAGACCAAATTCGTCATCACGTATCTTAATCTGGTGCCTCAGGAGAGGGCTATGTCTGGCAGTGGACAGCAATAGGATGATTATGATAGTATTTACAGGCAAACAGCTGAAGACAATAGAAAAAAAATCCCGATTTTGAACTGAAACTGTTATCTTATAAATATATTCGTTATGGATATGAAAACGGACGATTTTTTTGGTTGAGTATTAAATGAATACTTGTCGCAAATATAAAGAAAAATATAGTGTTGTTTGTTAAGAGCTTATTCCATATTATGAAGCGCCGTAGGTTTTTATGCGTGTCTAACAGCGCGGGCCGGCGCCCACCGTACGGGTTACAAATTGTGGGGTCAAAGGGGTAGTTTTTTTCTAATCGACTTTTCTAACTGTAATAAACGATATTTATCTTTCTTAATTATAGTTTCACTCCGTTATTTGGTAGCTTTGTTCATGTTTTTCTACGGCTTCATGTATTATTAACGTATTACGCACGTTTGTCGCGGACGCAACACACTTTCAATTCTTATTTGGTAATATATATTTTTTTCTATTTTATGTAGTCAATAAAGGATTGAATAAACACTGTATTGACGTGCGTTATACGATACAGGTAATGGTATGTAGATGCTATTGTAGTTCGTTAAATAACAAACAGCATTTTTGTACTAAATTAATGCTATTACTAATTTGTAATTTTTACTTTCACCAGAATGGAGCTCGACCGCGATTTCGAGTCTCTGTTATACGCACATACTTACTGCTTAACATAAGATTTATAGCACAATACGAAAAACTCTACTCATTATTTATCGATCTCAACTAAAGCAATAAAACTCGGCAGCAACTCGTCTATTCGTTGAATACGACTGTTTTATTACCAAATATGACTCTTGGGTTGACTTGGTCAGCTTGATGAGACACACACTTCTAGATAGTTCTAATAAATTCCTTTGAATTCCTTCAGTCATCTGAATCTTTTAGTAATTCATTACGAATGATGTTTTACATAATCGTTTGTTAGTTGTGACCTGTGTGAAAGATAGTGGAAGTGGTAATATTTATACTGGAGTTCAAGGCAAAAACGTACGTAACTTTATTTGCGATTAATAAGTTTAAAATCACGCCTGTGATTCCCGAAGAGGAAGGCAGAGTATTGTAGTACACTCAGACGTTTTATCGGTTACGTTTACGTTACATTATAGAATAGACGGTGAGCTGTTGCCATACACCAGGCACATGTCCAGACTACGAGCCACTACTAGAAATTTTAGTTATTGAAACCCAATAGTACTCGTACCTACCTGACCCGGGATTTGAACTCCGGACACTCGGTCGATGAGACAGTTCAATTAATTAGTTCAGTTGCAGACAATAGTGAATACAATATATTCATACTTAATTTTAAGGCATTTAAAACTTAATAAATTAAAATGAAATAAGTATCTACTGTTGGTATGGTACACTGGTGTGGTGGTATCTAATATTCTTGACTGCTACTACATATTTATTTTAAATTATAGTGTAATTTAAAGACTATAGTATAAGTAAGGAAGTTATATAAGTTTTTACAAATAAATATGCCTCTCTGTAACGGCAAAGGAAATCATCCTCAGAATACCTGCATGCAGTAGAATTCTCCGAAAGGTTTTCTAACATGTGTGTAGTCTGGAAACATGCACGGGCTAGTGCTAGTGACTATATCGATAACCGTTCTCATTCCGGAAGGAGTCTCGTGCCCAACAGTGGGACAATGAAAGGCGTTGTTTATTAATTTATGACACGGTGTTAATTGAATGTTAGAGCCTCCCGAATGAATCGCCATATGTTACATCTACAAACATCATTAAATACACATTTTGCAAATTAAAAGTAGAGTATTTTTCCATACACACACATACATACATACACGTTGAAGGAACAGTTTACGGCGATGATGAAAACAAATATTATTTGTCCAGTACTCAGATCTACGGGGACACAATACCTAATTATTAGAAATCAATTGTATTAAAAATTAGAATAAATGTACTTTGTGCATATTCCGATTTGTTTCAAACAAACGAATAAAACATATTCCGGCTTGATTCATAACATGATTGTGTGTCGTTAAATTTTTTAAATGAACCACGAGGGCAGTGATCCCGCGCGACGCATGCGTAATAACAACCCTTTTTTACCCTTTCGCCTCCCTGAGTGTTTTTTGTGAGCACTTTTTAAAGGGTTGCGTGTACTGGGGTACCTGCTGTGGGATACGAAAGGGTTCTGTTTTTTTTTAGTCACAATGGACCGTCACGCTATTTGTACGATGCAGTTTTTCTGTATGGAGCGGCGAGGAGAACAATGCGGAGTGCATTGAACTCTTTACCGACTCATCAGCTGATGCCACAATAGTGCACTTGTGGCGCTGCCGTCGTACTTAGTAGTTCAAGGTCGTTGGGTTCCAACGTCAATTTCTAAGCTTCTTCCGGGTTCTTACACGAATAATTATGGTTTATTAATTAGTTTTTCCTTCATATAGACGCATTCGTATATAATCAGAAGACGAGGTGGCGAGAATGGAGACGTCGCGATTGGATTAAGAGTGATATTTAAACAGTCAGAGCATGAAGAAAGGTTAAATGACAGAATAAGGGAACATATGTTTCAAAGGAATACGAATGGTAAAGTTAGAACAGGTATACTTGCATGTACGTAATTCGACCAAATGTCATATGTCCTAAAGGAAAACCAGGTCGTCTTTACCTCTGATAGTCACGCATGTGTGTCAACTTACATATGTATGTAAGAACGGCGACAAAAGTTTGTCAGGATTGTAGCATGTAGAAAATACCACGTAACATCACGCCTGTCATCCCCGAAGAGGTAGGCAGAGGAATGTAGAACACTCTCACGTTTCACCGGTTACGTTTACGTCCCACTATGGAATAAATAGGTGGTGAGCCTATTGCCAAATCTCTGAGTAATTACCGTAACAATGCCTATGTGTATATGTATGTTTATATCTATTGTTGTTAAAAAAGCGGACCTAAACCAAATTGAATATTCTACTAATATCATCATAAACCCGTTTAACGTTCCAGTTTCCTGAGTCTCATCTCAGAATCAGAAGAGACAGGATTATTATGTGCTGTGCAAACCTTTAATTTAAGTATGCAATAGGAAGTGTTCTTTTTTAAATGTTATATAGCGATAATGTATAATGTTGTGTACTTAGTTGGTGTGCCTTTAATAAATATAAATATAAATACTGCTCTGGCCAAGATCAGGTTAGCAGGCTTCACATTTTAAGAGAATATTGCGAATAATTTGAAGATGTGCAGGTTTCCTTAGGTTAGGTTTAATGCTTTTCCTCCACCGTTGATACACACGATATTTAATTCTCCAAAAGCCTCGTTCTTTTGAAAGTGGAAGTTGCGAGCTAAATGTTGAAACTCAGATCAAGTGAGTGGATGCTGTAAGCCACTGGGCTGTCGCTACTCGTTATCTATATGTATAATATAAAAATAGTTGGTGATGATACATTTTGATCTTTATTAAGTAACTGTCTCTGCCGCGAACTCATTGCAATTAGCGGGAGCTCATGAAGACGAAGTTCGTATATAGTCCCAAACAAGTCTGTATATAATAATGTATATAAACACTCATGAAACGTTCAACAGTAAAATTTAACAGTAAGTTGTGTAATATACTCGCAGGTAATGTGACTAGTAGCTCGTAAACACCGCTTTATGTGATGTTCTTCTCTGTAGAACGAACAGCTATGTGGCACCGGATGGTGTCACCTTTCAGCACAACACCCGTTCGCTTTTTGGTAATTGACGTAAAAAATCGTACAGCGCGCAATAGCGGCGCCGACACACCAGTAACCCATATTTGTCAAGGTGTCAAAGCGATCAAGATGCCAGCCCGTTACCAGCACTGCACATTGATTCTTACATACACTTTTTTTTAATCTTTATTTAAAAAAAAACACACCCTCTTTGAGTCCTTTCGTCACCATTTACACCTTTTCTATAAATTATTATTTAGTTTCAAACGAACGTAAAGATAAGTAATAAATGACGAACGTAGAAAGCGTGTAAAGTCTGTAGATACATTTGGCACACTGTGCTCTCTGCTTATCCCGTAAGAGACCTGGCGTGAGGATATTTACTCCGTTATAGACAACATAGTTATATGTACGCAAATTACATTGTCAAATAACAATGTCCAACTTCGAATCGAAGCTGAAACATACGGTCGGTCGCGTTGTTGTGTATTTTAATTCTAGGTTAGAGTCAGTCTTGTGCAGTACACCAAAAGTCACGACAGACGCTCGACCAGCACACATTAAACTCTCACATACGATTTCATTTGACTTCTCTCGCTCAGAACTCAAACCTTGAGTAATTAATAAGGGATCTAATTACGTAATTCTTGCAAGAACTGAATAATTATATTTTTTATGTTTGGCAAAGCAACCTGACCTGATATGTAAAATGGCCACTGAATACTGAATATGAATTTATAATTGTTTAGTTCTAAAAAGGATTGTTATTATATTCAGTAGAAAATGCCTTTGTGTGTGTATTATTTAGTATTAAGTACTTCCGGCTGTTACCAACTATATTTACCTTATATTATAATATAAAAATATTTTCCAAAACTCCCACTCGCAGATTTGAGATCCGTGCGGATCTAATTTCGCCGAGATAGAATTTCATTGATGGAAATAACGTTTCTAGGAGTTCTTTTTAATTATAATCTGATTTTTGCGAAACAGGCTGTGGCTCAAGTAACTCTATTATTCTTCAAATTTCACCGATCTCTAGGAAATTATGTAAGTAACCTCAGGTACAATGATATCATTGCGTCACGTAAGCTCTGTTGAAGAATTGAAAATATTTTATATTTAATGTATTAGAAACGATACATATGGTCGTATGCCAGCAAGTTCTCGAATAAAACCACACCAAGTATTTCGCATCCGAATCATTTCTAGCCAATTCTGATCCTCTCTAACTTGGGATCTTTTAAACTCACGAATATGAAGCTTAAATCATGTCATTAAAACGTAGATACCTACGGCCAAGAATTTCAATGAAACTTAAAATTATTAGTAGTTTATTTACAGGCTTTCAAAAAGCCACTAATTTTGCTCAATTATTTACTTAATCGTTAAGTAACATTTAAATTACTTGTAAAATGGCACTCGATTTATGAAACTGATACTTGCATATAGAGCAGCATAAATAAATAATTAGCAAATTCAATAATTACGGTATTCACACGTTAAAATGACATATCGCGTGCATAAAATTAGATTTTTTAAATGCGTTTGCAACATAACAAATTCATACACATACAATTATATTTTAAGTCAATTTTGATATATCAGATGTTTTTCTCATCGTAACGTTATGAAGAGAACCTATTTTATTGCAAATGTCCGATATGTTCCCGTTATCATTATTTCGTTAATATCCTTATTACATATAATATATTTGAATATGATCTATTCAATATTCATGAATGTTATTATATATTTACTTCACACCTCTCAAGTATCCGACACAAACAAGATCAGGAAGAAAGTTAGCTAACAACAATACTGGGTAAAACAACAAAAAAACGTACCGCTTTGTAATAGTACAGGAGAAATGTAAACTAGTGTTATATTTATATCAAATGGGCAGTTGAACACTTTGTTCGTATTATGAAAACATTGTATAAAGGACATTGCAAACAGATTAAAGGCAAACAGAACCAGTGGCCGCCGTGTTACGTTAAACAACTGATGCAAAGCGGTCGCAAACAAACTCCTTCCAGACCACGTTCGGCAACGCCGCTGACAGACAGCACACATAGACAATTTCGGTGACCATTAAAGCATTGTGAAAGGCTCAAATGTTTCGCAAAGCAAATGTAACGCGAAGTGATACTCGGAAGATTAAAGGATTAGTAAACAAACAACTTTGCGCGAATACTCTTTCTTACATTTTCTTTTTCTGCGAATGTAAAGAGATTATGTTGTGACCAGCCAGCTCTTTATTTCTCTATGTTTCTATCTATGATCTTACATTCTTTCCAAGAAATTAAATATTACTACACTGTATATCTTAAGTATTATTATTTATATCCAGTTGATAATCATAAACCATTAAATGAAATATTATAACTGCACTATCATCATATTTATTTCATATTACATAATAGGTTCAAATTATTTAACAAACGTTCAATACAGTCAATTCATGTGTACATGACAGGAACATATGCTTTAAAAACATTTCATTGAGTGGTAGACACATAAAACACTTCACAATGTCAGTTCTAAATGTTCTTATTTATTTTCCAAATCGTAGGTCCAAATTGAGTACAAATAACATAAAAATAAAGACAAAAATCGTATTTATTAATTACATGACTATATATACTACAGACCACATAGTGCTCAATAATTTCAGCAATTAACCATTAGATATAAGCTGAAAGTAGAAAACCGGAAGAATAGTAATAATAACAATTCAACATTTTAAAACTTGCCAAATTTCAAACTTCAGGTTATACTCAATTGACTGCCTCGTTGGTCGTGTTGGTTGCGAGTGCGACTGTCGAACGAGAGGTCCTGGGTTCGATTCCCAGGTCGGGTACTACTAAATTTTCTAATTTAGATTTTCTAGTAGTGGCTC
>DWDW01000628.1:0-13852 GCA_018245635.1 Mimoniades versicolor eupheme
GAACGTGAAAACCAATCTAACTTACATAATATATTTTTATACATATATATATATACACATTTCCTTCCAAGTATATGCTAGTGTATTAATCTTTGTAGTATCTTGTATCTAGTGTATCATCTTTTTAAAAGTTTTCAACAAAATCACGTATGATTAAAACAACACATCGAATCCCCTTAGAAGTAAACATTGTTTTTGGTTAGAATATATTTCACATATGTATGTATTCCTTGCATAGGAACATCAAGGTAGTCAAACATCAAGAAAAATTTAAAACTTGTAAAATCGTAGGGGTCCAATGTGTAAATCGAGATGTATCAAGTGATAGCATGGATGAAAAAGTACTTTTCTTTGGTCCAGGTGACGCCAGCAACGCGAGTATCGGCTCCGGGGAGGGCACGGGCGAGGAGGACGACGACACGAATGGCAAGAAGAACCAGAAAAAGCGGGGCATCTTCCCGAAGGTGGCCACCAACATCCTCAGGGCGTGGCTGTTCCAGCACTTAACGGTGAGTACTGTAAGTTATTGTTATTATTGAACACGAACTTTATTTCGAATGTATCATATAAATCATGAAAATTATAAGAAATTGAAATTTAATACTAGTGCAATAGATATTAGAACATTCCCATGTCATCCGCGACTTCATTCATTTGTAAAAACTCTTAACAAATCCGTGTAATCTGTCATCACTTATCCCTTGAAAGTATTCCAAGTAACCGGGGTCCTGTCAAAAGCGATTCTAACAGTAATATGTGACGACCAATTAAATAATAATTAAATAATGTTATGTAATATGTAAATACAAAAAAATAAAGAGTTTAAATTAAATCTTTACAGGTAAATTACAAAGTTATAAAATTAAAAGATTACGTGTATTTTCATAAATTAAAAAGCTCCAACACTAAACAGTTTCTATTTAAATCGACATGACGATATTGTTTACTGTTGCAACATTAATAAACACTGAGACAGATACAAAACTATACATGAGCGTTCATTTATTATTCCCTTTTTATATTCCTAAACGCATAATGACACGGGTGTAGCTTCCCATACAAATGACTGATGGGTGAGATGATGCGTGATTGGCTGTGTCGTGTGCGAATTCACACTTCATCAATCTATTTTTGTCGGTGATTCTTCTTCGTTGGTTCATAGAATCGTAAGTTATTAAATATTGCACATATTCAACGACAAGCGCTCGGAGATTCGACGAATGTTAAATGGAATTTCGCGATGAATATTCCAATGCGTAACTTAATTCGTTAACTGGATGTTGCGAATTTAAAAAAAAACGTATTAATAAAAAGCGTCAACGGCGGCGAGACAATTGTAAACGCCGAGCCCCCCTCGTGTTCAATTAAAATTTTCCAGTGAGAGCAATAAATTTTTCATTGCGTAGACAAAGAGTGTTCGAAAAGGCACCTCTTCCACGGAGAACGCAATTAAACTGGTCCCGTTCGACGCCTCAATACTCGTTCCACGTTTTATCATTGTGATTGATGACGTAAAAAATAAACATTAGCATAAGACGGTGGATAGGGAGCTTTGAGTGTCGCGAGTGCAAGACTCCGTGTTGCGTAGTAATTTCTAGAATGGCTTTCTGGCGAGGGGGCGCGGGGTGCAATTTCATTACCGGTCCGGATTCGCGTCCATAAATCACCGGCTTCGAAGGCGCTCCGCTCGCGCACTTCGGTTCAGGTGACGCTCAAACTCCGCTGAGCCCGCCGCCTGTTTCATTCCCGTGTCCCGAATCCTGTTTACTTTATGGCTATGAATTCCACGAATTTTTCACGAACGAGTTTTAATTGCCGCCACTGAAAAGCATGAAAAGTTAGCGCTTCTCCCTGAGGCGACCTTCGTAGATTTATTTTGAATCCGAAAAAAGTGCACCGTTTGTTGAAACTCCGAAATCTCTTCTATTTCCGGGGACACCCAGAGTTCGAAGTTTAAAAAGTAAGCGACCGTCGACAATCGAATTAGAGAGCTTTTAGCGCGTTCCGTTTCCCGCGTTTTTGCACATCCCCGTCCACGGCCATTACCGCGTTTCAAATTACTTATAATTGCTTCGCTTAGCGCTAAGTGCTTTCATTACGGTGCCCCTGCAAAGCGGTACCGGCATAGGTCGGTACGTGTCAATATTAACTCGAAAATCTCAAATCCGTTATTGAGCGACCCAAATCGTATTTCATGTCGGAATTTTAACGCCCCCCGAAATTGTTAGGCGTGGACGGGTAGCGCGGTGGAAGCGCGGTCGGACGTAGACAATACTTCAAATAGGCATCAAAAAGCGCATTCGACCCACATTCGAGCCGCGAGTGCATAGCTGTCAGCGTGATGTTTGTAATATTCATTCGATTACGGCGCGGGAAATGGAGCGGTGCGCGGTGACAGCGCCACCTGCGCGTTCCAATGGAAACCGCACGGCGGCGCACTGTTCGCCGCGTTTCAATTAGAATTTTCGAATCAAATGAATTCAATGTCGCACGTCGGCATCCTCCGCGAGTCCAGATACGAATATGGACGTTCGATTAGCGATTACACAGGTCGGAGTCATGTAGCGGCACGACGCAGCAGCGCTGATTGAAACGAACGCCCCGAACGCTAATTCGGAATTGCTCGACTATAACAGCCCAAAAAAGGAGAGCGGTGATCTCGCTAGTTGGAAATCGTCGAGCGTGGTCGCATTTAAATTCAGCGCGGCGCATGCAATATTGGTAACAATCCGAATGTCCGTGATCGTAAACGGTATGAATTTTAAAACAGTACGATCTAGTACGCTTGAATTTGAATTTCGACGATCCGAGCAGGTTGCTGGCCATTTTGTAATTTTAGATCGCCAAACATAGTCAGCGGTTCCGATTGACGATTTATTGCCGGGCGACAGATGATAATAAAAATGACTATTACATGCACGTTTACTCACTTAAACATTGTGGTTTCGATAGTATCTACAAATGCAGTGAAAATACATATACATACATACCTATACAAATATAGAATAGTTAAAATGTCATGTCTCAGTTTTAAATTGAAACGAAACGAAAACTAAAAAGGTTTGTTTTGTTTCAACGTTATCTTTCAACTGAACTGTTACTGAAGCTGATCGAGAGTTTCTGGGTTCGATAGCCACCTCGCGTTGGGTTTTCTAATTAGCAATTCGTACTAGTAGCTTGGATTTTGATTTTGAGTCCGGTGTATTGAATAGGCTCATCACCTATTCCATAGTGGGTCGTTAACGTAACTGTTAATGTACATACACCATACATCACTTCACGCCAGGTCTCTTACGGGGTAGTTAGATTGCGCCTAGTGCTAAATATCTCTATCCTTAGAGACCTGTCTCGGTTCTTCTACATTCATCACTCTCTTTACATATGCACGCCGGTTTCGAAGACTTCTCATTCCCCCATCACCTAGTATCTGGCCTATTTGATATTTATTTCATATTTGATGAAGATAGGTAAGTCTTGGTCTCCCTCGGCATCTGCGTCTTTTAATATTCGCATTGTATGGCTGCCTACCTCATCGGGGATTATAGGCGTTATGTTGCGTTATCACTCAACAAACTACAGGTGCATAATAAGCTAATAGGAGTGACAAATATGATTGTAAAGAAATTACAGAAAGCCGCAGACGGTAGACCATTCAGGGGTCACATAAATAAGGCTAACATTTCTCTGCACACATCTATTAATAATGTATATGTACATGGGACGCACGATTATTAGTTTTGTCTCGTATAATCTCCTGAATCATCCATCCATAAGATCGTGAGGCGCTAAATCTCCCGTAATGCGTTACCTGCCGTAACGTGTCTCCCCCGGAATTTTCCCAGGAAATAATATTGAATAACGTCGCCGAGAACAAATCCCACCAGCGACTTTAAGCCCTTTCAGGGGGCTAAAAATAATTATAAGGCTGCGGTAATCCCGCGACAGAATCCCCGCCGCGTTTCTCTTCTTCTATTGTTTTTAGATCCTTGTTCAGACGCTCTGATCGCGCAGGACTTGTTCCTGTATTTGTATCAAATCCATTCAAGACAAACAATGCTTTATTTAGAATAAAGAAAAACTAACATCAACATTGAAATCAAACTTTTTGGCCCACCTGCTTACATATGAATTTTCTTTATATTTTTTCTTACGTTATGTTAAATTATCAACAAATAATTTAAAGCGCAAAAATCTACACAATTTCGATTCAATTTTTTATCCCCTAATAATATTTTAATGGGTAATTTAAAACAGTGTTATGTAAAAATTCCATCCGGTTTAGTGTTTTTTATCTGGTTGTTTAAAAATGATTAAATCAAGTATATTTATTATAACCGCTTAGTATAGTTGTACGCCTTAACGCATTATAAATAGAAACCGAAAATAGCGACAAGACCACCGTGGAAGTTTGTGCCGAAATTCTTTGTTAAGGAAACATTATACCACCATCCACGTTTCCCATAATAACTTTGTTGCGTCTTCCTTCAAGCACACGAACATAATTCCTCGCGACAAGCTTAACATAATATTAATAGAAGCACCAAGACATCATAGAGAGGAGATATTGCGAAACGCGGAATTCCTAGGCGTGCGGTGTTGAGTTACGTTCGTATCGGGTTCGCTTTGAGAGGCACCGCAGCGGAATGGAAGCATTGCGCCGAACCGAAAGAATTTATACTTTATTTATGCGAGTACAATGTCTCTTGCGTTATGCCAGCCTGGTACTTTACGATTATTATAGAGGCACGTCAACCGCCCGATCGGATGGGAAATAGAACCGTTGACCTGATGTTTATTTCATCCTAATGTGATCGGAACCCTTTGCTACGTGCGTTGTTATTCTCCGCGATTGAGCAACCGCATGTGTTCTCAGATAAATACATTCCGACATTGTTATAGGCCATTAGTGTATTTGTCTGTATTTGTTATGTTAATAAAGCGATATTCGAAGAATAAAAGTTTTCTTTGGTAATCATATTTCTATCCAAACAAGCCTCTTTAAACCCTGTAAAAATTACTGTACTTATTTACCCGCGTCTACCCGTTAATCCAATAACTGGTCTCTCCCCAAAATATGGCTCAATTTTGTTCGTTTTCGCGTTAAAAACGTTGGGAAAACTTGTTCTGCCCTTGCTTTATTTAGGGTAAGGGCGAGTCGTAAGTTTTACTTGGAGGAGTCGGCGGCAAATTGCATACGAATCCTGGAAATGAGAATTTATTAATATTGGAAGCCGGCGACGCTGTAAGGGAATCTTCTAGGAATTAACTTGTAGGATTTTTTATTTCGCGACGAAATAAACACTGGTTGGTTAAACGTCGCCTTCAATAGATAGAGGTTCTTATTTATGAACGCTCATGTTGTACCTATATCGCGAACAGGGAAATTATTTCATATAATAAAGCGACATATTATTCGTTTTATATTAATAAAATAAGGATTTTTTCTAAAAATATATGACTACAATTTGTGGACGTTCAATCATTTCGTTGTTGTATAATACGTGCCAGAATATCTTTTATTTAAAGAAACTTCGAAATTGCACATTCACCAAGAAATTCTATTGAAATAAATGCCATTTCAGAAGCCTCGTGTCACAACAAAGTTATTTGGGCGAAGTTTAAAATATCACTCGCTTTTCTTTGCACAAAGTTCTTTGGTGTAGTGTAGAATCGGTACGATTCGCCAACTGCATACGTCAGGGTACAGTTTTTGTTCCGCGAGTTTTATTCATAACAAGAACGAAATCTTCGACATGCCAACCGGGAACATCCATCGTGGGACGACAGGAATCATTTCCGTTTATCCGGGAGCCAGATATTCCTCCCACTTTTTAAGTCCGCGACGTTTAATGCCTCCGCGAACGGTCGGACAGGATATTCGGTACTGCCGGAAATAGAGTGTGTAGGTGAAATAGCAAGAGTTGCAGTGCGAATTAGACAGGGACGGAAAACTCGCCAAGTCCATCTTGGGATGCGAGAGAGAAATTTGAATTTGCAGTGTATTTTAAATGGGATGCCTTTGAGATTGATGACGCGATTTCCAAATTCAATAACGGCTTGGCTGAATATTCAGGGATTTTTCAAAAGAGATGACTTTTGTAACAAATTAAATGAATGGTCACACTATTGTAGCATACCTATACATCAACTGTATTTGTAACAAATTCAGACAGTTTAAGCTATTTTAAAATAAACTCATATTTTAAACATCTCCGAAAAACATTTTACAGCTGCGTCGAAACGAAGCGTTGCGAGTTTCGTTAGGTTAGTTAATTAATACTTGTCATTCGATATAGCAGCTTGTGTTTGCGAGGGTCTCCGGTTCGCATCCCGGAGTGGCATCGAGTTATCGTATTCCTTACGTTTGCATAGGATCCTCGTGTTGGCGTTAGATATTAAAGGGTTATGCTGCGAAAATATTGACAATGCTTCAGAAAGTAATCTATTTGCAAGTCGCAGATTACTTCGGTAAAACTGTGGCTGTTGTGACAATATCGGCGCGCATCCCGCTCCATGAACCAAATATTTTATATTGAAGGAACGTCTTAGATCGATCCTTGATAGAAACGATCCGGGATTTTACTCTTTTGACTTAAACTCAACATGTAAGTGATGTAAACGTTTGTTTCCGTTTAAGTGGAATGCACTTTGTTCATTGTTTGCATGATTTTCATGTTAGAAGTCAGCATTATTCATAATTTTCAAGTCAGAATAATGCTGAAACTACAATAGGACATGATCATTGTATGTGTGTTGTTTTATGACAGGCAATAAAATACACCGGGCCCTTGACCTTGCGAACTTCCAACATCCAAATTAGCGAACTATTACATATTATAAATAGGTATATTTGTGCGAACTGTTAGCGTGTTATGAATTGAGATAAACAGTCTCGCGTCCCGGCCGGCCCACAAACTTGGGCTACGCTATTACACTAAAAGGCGTTATGTCTGTACGTGGAGCGGCCTCCGATGGTAACGGACACCAAAAATCAAGATTAAACGGGACTTGTACATAGTACAATTACTTACGGCGAACAACAAACTGTCGTTTCGGTAGTGTAGTTAGCGGAGTTGACCAAAATTGCCCATTTCATATCTGCTCGGAGTATCGAGGGGTCAACGGACAGCGGGAGGAGGGTCGTTAAGATAAGATATCTCCGGGAGTGGACAGGGGCCTCTCAGGTTTCAGGAAGAGGGGTCCGGGTAGAAATTTCGAGGTATTCAAGGGTTTGGAGTGAAAAATGTGCTGTGGCCATTCTCATTTTGTATCTTGGAGTTACTGTAATAATTATTTTGTTTTGATACGCATGTATCAAATGCAAATTTAGAATGAAGTATATTGCCATTTTACGACAAATCAGACATTAAGTATTTCGTTGTTACAAAATAGCTGGTGGTCAACAATTATCGGCTGGTCTTGTTTATAATAATTATTAGGCTCCTTTCATAATACTCTGACGTTATACATTATGTACGATGCAAGATAATAATTTTAATATCGAGCCTACATAAACTGGTGGATTACTAGAGCCTCATAAATAAACTGGATCGCGGACGTGCGGAAAGAAAGAAAACATAATCTACAATCCGAGTGCGATATTAGGTAACGGGACGAGCATGAGTTAGATACGTAATATCCTCTACCGAAAAATCCCGCTACCTCTTTGATTAATGTATTCGGATGTCACAGTTATTGCAAGGAAGCCCGTATATTCACGAGCCCCGCATCAGAGGTGTTATTGCAAATCTAGGGTATATTAAAAAGGGCCAAAGCACCTATTCTTGCGACATCTGCGCCAGCTTAAAAGGATGAAGTCGGCTCTCCACGAGATGTATTGTTTTCTTGGCGTACTGCTTTATTCACTGTATTTATAGTATCAAGATTATTTTGCATGTGCTCGTCGATTTATTTATATGTGAAGATTCAAAAACTGTCAAGACGCAATAAGCTTCTAGTTGGTTAATTTAAACCGTGATTTTCTCATATCATATTCTATTTTAATGAAATTCCAATCACACAAATATCACTTGCATCATGACATTTCAAAGAATTAATACGTTTCTTCGGATGAATTTATATGTGTTTCAAAGCTTTTCCTTGCATAGAAGTTTAAATTTATTTTTTCCTGTTTATTGAGGGAACTCATTATGATTATTGCATGAATATAAATTTAATGATCGCAATATATTTATGTACATATTTGAACAATACGCGATTCAACAGACCTCTTCAGTCGTGCGTAATGCGAATCATTGGCGCGTATTATGCGCAAATAACTTAAGAATATTTATATTTGTTTATTTATTATTCATATAATACAAAACTTATCTTAGGAAACAAACATGTTGGCTCCTACGGAACCGTAACCAATTAGACGAATAAGTATTTCAAGGAAAAATAAAAAACGTTAAAAATTTTCGTCATTCAAAACTACAAATATTGTAACTTATCGGACTTAAAGAAACCTTTCTTTCCAGAACATTTTAAGGAATGAAAACAAAGTGTCTCGGACATAATTTCCTTACCTTACAATCGGGTACCCTCTTAATAATGTATGTTCCAATGCTGACGTCCATCGGGATCCGTCGTAATAGGCGGACGCGCCAAGTGTTTTCAATGAATATTTAATAATGGAATGAATCCTTCGACTTATGTTATCTAGGTACACAATTTCAACGTAAAAGTGTTTAAAAATGTTTCGTTTTACAAAAAATAGGTTTACCCCATGACCATTCCAAATGTCTACTAAGGTCTTTTATATATAGGTATAAATAAAATAAAACAGAATTTTATGCTCCTCAAAGTCTCTTGGTATGATTGTAGGAGTAGTTTATAATGGATTTCATTTTTGTATTCCACACCAAACCGTAGAGATGGGTCCCTAATAGCCAAACACTCTGAAGTGTTTATATCGATGCATGTTTAATGACGAAATGAACCCTTCGAGTTGTGCTGCCCTGGTACTGCGAGTGATGGGTTCTTGAACGGGGGTGAGTTAAACAGATAATATTCAATGGGGGCTTAAGTGAAATCTTATTTGTTTTTATTTGCATTGTAATTTCTATACCTTCCTATTGTTAAAATAAAGAATTATGAAAGCACAAAAATGTAAGCTATTAAAAATTATGTGATTAGTATGAGATCGTTTTTCCAAAACATTTTCAGCGTATTCGGCTCGTAATAATTGTTCTCCAAAACCACCCAAACGTGAGTTCTGAGCGGGCCACCATTTCCTTGTTTGTTATTCATTAGTATACTCCAATTGTTTGGTGCTACCGGAGTCGAATAAGAGTATATTTGCATGATTGCTATGTAATTTCTGCATGGGCGAAACATTCCAAGTTAGGGCAGTAAATTCGAGCCCCCACTGAATGGAAAGTTACACGGGAATTTTTCCGAGGGAACTTACCGTTTTCCCCGGGAAAGTCGGTAAACTTGGTGCAAGTAATCTAAAGTTAGGTACCAGGGCGGCAGAGGCTATTTAGATGCACATCTTAACTCGCCCATATATCTAGATTGTGCTCAACTCCGCTCGCAGCCGGGCTAACTCTGAAAGTGTTTTCCTCCGGATGTGTTTTCACAGTTTTTCTTTTGAAAAACAAAATGGCCGCGTGGACGTTCCGGTGTAATCCAATAAGGCTTGTATGGAACTGCGCTGCAGATAGAGAAATATTATAAGAGCCTGAAGAGGCTCCATAAATTTGTAGGTTTCTTTACTCGCACTAAACTAGAAACCCAATAACTTGGACGGCTTGAACTACATGTATTCTTTTAAATATTCGTAACAATATTATTCAACTGCTTCGTTGGTAATGTTGGTTGTAAGCGCGACTGCCGATCGGCAGGCCCTAATCGAAATTATCAAGATTCATTGTTAGATTTTCTAGTAGTAGCTCGGACTCCGCAGTCTGTCCGGTGTATGACAATAGGTGCACCACTTATTCCATCATCATCATCATCCTCATCATCAGTCTATTATAGTCAACTGCTGAACATAGGCGGCCAGGGCATTTAGTTGTGCCCATTACTTAGGCTTTATTATGCTTTTGTACTTATTCCGTAGTGGGAAGTAAATGTAACTGGTAAAACGTGGGAGTGTACTATAATTCTCTGCCTACCTCTTCTGGGATTCCAGGCGTAATATTACGTTTACAATATTATTATTGTTATATTATCACACCAGGGCTCTGACGGGGTAGGTAGAGAGCACTGAGTGCCAAATATCTTTATCTTTACCGACCTGTGGTGCTTCTTCTAAATTGATTACTACCTTCGTACATGAACGCGGTATTCACCTTTCACGTTCTTAATAGAAACGATGTTCAATTTCACCATTCCATTTGATTGCAACATGTTTTATCTTGATTGGTCTCTTGATCGGCTGTTCTCTCATTTAAGTTCACCTCCGCCTTTAAAATAGCTGCGAATCACACAAATTTAATGTCACACAATCAGTCAAACGGCTTGCCACTTAATTATAATGCCCGCGGCCATTATTAGCCGAATCGCTTCTAGGCAAAAAATATGGCCGATGTCTTCAAATTTGACAAATGGTATAATTATCCTCTGCCAATCGTTGATAGTGAGCCCTTAGGGTTGTCAGTAAATGCATAAATTCTCAATTCATCCGAGTGGTTTTGGTATGATTTTAGTTTTAGAAATGATAATTGAAAAGCGAAAATTTTATTTATTTTCTTTGTAACGACTACTTAGTAACAAATTTTTGAGATAGTCAAATCTTAAGATATTTTATTTAATCTTCTGAAAATCACTCTGCTGTCCTTTGTTGTTCTATTCTTGTTTGTTTGTAAGTCGTTGTTTAAATTTATTTTGCGAAACATAATCATTCAAAATGTTTTAATGGCTGGCACATATCGGATTTTGCACGCGCTTAGGACAAGTTAGAGATCACTAAATTGATTGTAATATATGTAATATATATCGTAGGCAGCCCTACGCATCGGGGACAGGGCCGTATTTATACATTTTTAATAAACAAGGAATTTGCATGCGCCGCAGACGGCTGCGCGAGGCTGATAGTGGAATATTTGCATCCCTGGGCTATCGATCAGCTGGCTCGTAGTTTGACATTTCCATATTATAACATATTAAACTCGAATTTACATTATGTTGCTACTAGCAGTGCTAAATTCCGCTTAATGACATCCATTACTATATCGATGTTACGCAGTGAAACGCTGTATGTAAGTATGCTTTTACTATTTAAAATAACCAGTTACATAATTTGAAATTAGCGCCATTTTTAATTCGTTAAAGTCGCGTTGGGCTTTCCGAACGCCACTCAGGCTCATAACTCTCAATGCCAGTTAAACCCCTTTCCCGTACATTACCTGCCCCTTAATCCGAGTCCGGCTCGAAGGACCAAGTTTTTGCGTATCTTCATTTCCCTACGTGGAATGGCTTAGCTGGCTATCTACCAGGGGCAGTGGAGCTTAGCTAATCAGCCGCCGCTGGGGACGCGCGATAACGGTCGAACTGACCGCCCGCCGCTGACCGCCTGTTCCTTGCTGGGGAGTTCTGTTACTTTAATCCCGGCTAAATAACAGGATATATTTCACATTATTAAGTTAGAAATACATGCAATTGTGATCACTTTCAGAGGTTATTTAATAAGAAGAGATAAATTCGGATGACCTCTATTTGACCTTCAGGGGAGCCGTATGTTCGTTCATCAATGGACTGCAATAAGCTGGTGATGATGTAATTAAGATTAATTAAATTATCGGTGAACAATTTCGCACCACCTACGCTGCTGCCCGTAGGCGGCCATCGCATTTAGCTGTGCCTAAGCAAACCGCGTGTCATTTTTTTCAGTTTATTATAAGCCAATCTGTTGGGAGCCTATCTAATGTTGTAAATGGTATTAATTTTAATATATGGCTGGTTCCAATTCTTTATACTTACACACTGCTCTGTTGTAGATTGGCTGAGAAACGTGGACGTATGCAAACAAACAGTTAATCCATTGAACATAAGATATGCAAATTAAGAGTCTTGAAGGTAAAATTACATTAGGAGCTTTGTGAGTTGCGAAATCGCCAAAGACGTTGTGGGGTACTGCGTAGGCGTGGGCATAACTATCGCATAAATAAAATAAACTAAACATTACATATCGGATTTTACATCCGCAAACACACACACACACACACGCACACACATACGTGCACACACAATAATCGCGACTATTTAATGTGTGTAATAATTCATAATTGTTACCTACATTTTATTATCACAAGAAACACGTTTACTAATAAAGCCGGCTATGTCCGTCTGTATTTCAAGTTAACTGCCGCTGTAAATACACATCGGGAACTGGTCGTGGAACTCGATTGGGTACTCGCCGCGCCGTCCGTCCGTCTCTTTTATTATTGGGTAATTGTCTTTTGAAAGGTTTTACGTTTTAATATACTCCTTGAGTTTTATAATCTCCTTCGTATCACAGACTCGGTCGCAGGTCGACTATGGTACGTGCTGTGGAGTGAAATTGGCGCGGTCAGGTGCAGTTCGGCTGACTGCTGTAGGTACTTAACACAACTTACCATCCACCAACATTCACAGGCTTAGACAATTTCCGGATAACTTTTTGATAGTTAAATAATAAAAAGGTAACATCATGCCTGTTATCCCCGAAGAGGTAGAATGAGGTATGTAGTACACTCCCATGTTTCATATTTTACAATTACCCCCCACTGTGGAACAGGAGTTGATAGGTTATGTTGCCTTGGGCACAGATCGAAACTCCGAGCCACAACTAGACATTTTTAATAGAATATCTAACCAAAATACATTCAATAGCACCAACGAGGCAGTTAATAATAAATGTTAATAAACAATTAAAAATGTTACAGTATTTGAAGACCCCAAAATGTGGGCTGAAATATTCTAAGTACCTTGATTTATTCACGATCGCCCAAGCGTGAAACTGGAAACATAACACCTTATTTATAAGCTATGTAAACACAAGTTCTGTTCATAAAAATATTTGTGTAGAAACAAATGCGTACAAGCGAGTAATTTCCATTTTGGCGAGCGTCCGTAACTCGCGGGTAGAAATAAGCGAAGTTTAAGCCGCCATTAGCGGAATTGGACCCGCTGACGTCACCGCGGATTTGCGCTCAACTTTCCGCGAATATATTGTTGTTGAGAGTATTTTTCGAACGTTAAAATTGTGTTTTGGAAACTGAAAATATCCAGCCAAAAGTTACAATGATTTTGATATTAGTGAATTTTATCGACTTAGTGTTGAATTATCATGCAACGCAATCTCTTACGTGCGATAAACATGAAGTAGGTACATGCATTCGTCTCAGACGCGACATTAATCCTCAAAAACTTTAAAAGACACTCGGGTCAATTAGATATTCCAATAGAAACTATAAAGTATAACCTACCTTGTCTGTAGGCAAACATTCGATATCTGCCCTTAAAAGTAAAAAACGTATGGTAATCATCGAAACACTCTTGCTTTTGTTTGAAAAAATTCGGTTCAATAACGACCCGTTGGATTAATCGCAGATGGTAACAAAACGTCTTCGCATATTTCAACATTATTTCTAGATACTACATATATTTTGTATGGAGCGTTCTGCCTACACCGAAAAAGACATGGTGTAAATATATAATAATAATAAATATATTATTATAATTATCTTAGTTTATTGATAAAGAGATAACCAATATTATTAAATGTAGGGTTAGAATGGTCTTAGTACTATTTCTCTTCACTTTTCTACTTCTAATCTTCTATAAAAAAAGTAACTTCACGCCTGTAATCCCCGAAGAGGTAGGCAGAGGAATGTGGAACATTCCCACGTTTCACCAGTTACTT
>DWDW01000629.1:0-13846 GCA_018245635.1 Mimoniades versicolor eupheme
GAGGAATGTAGAACACTCCCATGTTTCACCAGTTACGTTTACGTCCCACTATGGAATAGGTGGTGAGCCTATTGCCAGGCATCGGGCACATATCCAGACTCCGAACCACTACTAGAAAATCTAATTTAGAAAACTTTGTAGTGTTCGACCCGGGAATCGAACCCGGGACCTCCCGATCGGCAGTCGCACTTGCAACAAACAAGACCAACGAGGCAGTCTATTGTGTAAATATTTTATTGTAGCTATAAGCGTGTTATACACAAATTGTGTAAATATTTTATTGTAGCTATAAGCGTGTTATAGTTATAAATACATTACTAAATTCATTATCAAAAGAATAAAGCTTTTATTATAGTTATAAAGACAATATCCAATATATACTTACATTGAAATAAAACCTACAGCTTTTTTATATAATAATTACAGCCGTTTTTTGACCTCTATCTAGTCGAATCAACAGTGTTTGTGAAACAAGGGTTAATCCACTTCCACGAAGCTTGTTGAAATTATTTATAAGACACAGGTCGACTGGACTGCTTAAAACCTTCGTAGCTTGGTACAAAGGATATGTAAAGATAAGCAAAGCCAGGCATGGCCGACAGTTGTATAGGTAATGATTTCAGGTGAACTTTTGCCAATTGGTACAATATATACATATTTTGTTTATAATTTTAATTTCATTGTAAACGAAGTTATTGCAAAGTCTTTAGAGTCTTAAGGATAAACATTTCCGTTGGATGCGTTATGCAGTCGGTTTCGGGTTTTGTCTTTACAAACATTCGTTGAACCTTGTCGATGGTCTCGATAAATGTTATCGATAAAAAGGCATTCACCTCTATCCCTTTCAATCATCGAGCAAATGAATACCTGAAATAAATTAATTCGCAGCTGTGTTTCCTTCGATTTTTGTCACATATACCCACCCAATTGTGATAAACAAGAGAGATAGGTATGAATCAGGTAGTGTGGACATACTCCAAGCTAATATGCATTTGTTTGATTAAGAATTTAGTTTCCTGTAATAAAGCACAAGTCCGATTCAATGGGTCCAGAAAAAATCGTCTGACTGCCTCGGTGTTTAAGTGATTGCAAACCTGATCGATAGGGCTGAGGTTCGATTCGCAATCCTGAAATCGAGCCTAGTACCTACTATCGAATTTTTCTTAGAATGACTAATAGTAGCCCGAAGTAAAGACTTGTGCCCCGTATATGGCAATAATCTCACCCCTATTCCATAGTGGGATACAAAATTTAACAGGTTGATTGTGCGAGTACCTATACTTCACACTTCTGCCTACCCTTTCGAGGATAACATGCATCAAGATAAAAAATAAATAAATAACCCCACATCACATATTGTATTGTGAATGCGGAGTAATGTGGGGTATATTATGTTATAAAATATTCGTATATTTTTATGAATGGAAGATTGAACTAAGTATTTACTTCAGAACAACATTGTCAAAGTTCCAATCTTCTTCCTGTTAAGGTATTTTCGCTCTCTTATCATTGATTTCCTTACCAATAAAAGTACTGACAAATTTATATTACAAAAGCTGATTAAAACTCGTACAAAATTTCCCAACGAGCGCGGTATTGTCGACGGATCCGTACACAATTTCAATACGGTTATAAAGCGATTAATGTTCTTAGAGACCTGTTCGGAGAGCGATTCTGCTCTCCCATTTCATTGAAAAGGTGATACTGGGGTGACAGGGTACACCGGGGACTGGGGCCCATCACTTCAATTCCTTTTCATTAAAATCAGAAATCACCATATTGTGTGTTGTAGTCATTTATATTAAAACGTAATAATGTTTTTTATAAAATATGACTCTAATGCGGGTTTTTTAAAGATTGGACAAAAAATGCTATGATCCTATCATAATCCTCATTATAAACTTGTCTTGTTCAATTATCCTCAACATCATTATATTCAACCGTCGTCACGTCCTGTCCTCTGGTGGTATTCTCCAGCAATATCAATATTAGATCAATCAATAATATTTGATCGATCAAACTGTACCATAAATGATTTTTCCCACAAAAGTGTAAAGCTTTTTACGCAACGCGCCAGCGTACGTGAACAAAGCAGTACGTACAATAATCACAAAAGCAAAAAATTGGGTTCCCTTTTCACTTTGAACATTTCATTAGCGAAACAGCATTGTCATTCACATTTCGTGTTAAAAACGGTTTAGTAATTTCTGTGAAGCCGAGGCACCTGAGCCACGACAAATGAATATCGATTGGCTATCGCTCTGAAAGGCAGGATTAAAAGAAAACAAAAGCAGATGATGAGTCAATTTCCCCGCCGTGGCGCAACGTAATATATTTTCAGGATCATATCGGGAAATTACACCGTTAGACCCTTGGTCATAACGTAGACTGGATTTCACTTTAGTGACTTATTGGTTGTGTATGTTTACTTTTGTGTGTTTGGTTTCTCTGGTAGTACAACAAGACGTGTATGTATCTAATATTTTTTGTTATTACTTTTTGAGTAGTAGGCTCAAGAAAGGTAAATCTAAGCATTTTGAACGAAAATCATAAAATAAATATTCTTAAAGAAGGCTACTTTAAGAGTGTCAGATTTGGTAGACGCAAGAAGTCTGTCAGGATGACAGTTGGTGGAAAACCTTAATCTCGCATAGCCCTTTAGAAAAGTAGTGATGACGTTACGTCATTATATTTTAATAACTAATAATAGGTATGAATTTTATCTTTACGTTTACCTAAAAATCAAATTAGAACTGCTACACTCCTCTGCCTACCCCAGACCCCAGGGGAGACAGACGTCATGTTACGCTATCCTTAGAAGGTATTAAATTAAAATTACTTCCGTTTCAATCTAAATAGTACAGACCTACTTTAATACGAATAGGCTAAACAATCGTCTCGCCAATAGCAAGTGTAATCAAAGTTCACGCAAACAGTACAAAGTTGGCACGAATAGTCCGGTTAAAGATACGGTCAAACGATCAAAGTTTAAACAAATAGTCGATTAAAGTTAGTACGAATCAAATCATACAAATGGTACGATAGCAGATATATTGAATAGAACAAAGTTTTCACGAGTACTACAATCCAAGTTAGATCGAATTGAACTGTTAATGTTTCTACGAACAGTATGATCGCAGATAGATTGAATAGTACATACATAGTTTGTACATACATATAAACGATTAAAATTTCACTCGCGATCAGCGATCTCCAATCGATCAAAACTATCGTAATTCAATGTCACTATTTGGCTTTTGCGTTGCTGAGTGCGATGGACACAGTCAATGTAAGCAGATTTTGTAAAAGTTAACCTATTGTATTTGTTATTATTGTTATTAAATTATTACGGGCTAGGCAGACAACACTTATTGACAAACATCTCAATCCTTACAGGCCTGATGTGTTTTATTAACATTCCGTTCCTATTTCATTTACTTATAACTTATTTATATATATTTCATACCAAGCTCGTAAGAACTTATTGAACACGCTTACGAAGAAATAAAAACTTAGTTATTCCGATTTTCTGAACACCAATAACTGAAGGCCATAAAAACGTATTTAAAAGTGACGGTAAATATACATGTTCAATTCTTATTTTGCATAATGGTGAATATATAATAATATCTTGGAGCAATACACATGGATATCTGGCACGACTTAGCACACTACTTTTAATTAAGTCAGAGATTAATTACATATGTACGAGTATGTATTACGCAAAACTCATGCTCCTCTCAAACATAATTGTTTTGAGTAAGAATCGAACTCATAACCTTGGGCTCAAATACCAGAATCAATTACCGCTAAACCAATAAGCCAATGAATAGTGCAAAAAATACAGATTCTCCTTTTTCATACAAGATAATTGATAATATATTGTAAAATAATATAAATCGAGAGTCTATGTTTATCAATCTATGCCACGGATAATAATATATGCATTGATAAAGGAGAACCGGCCAATATTAACTTCGTGCGTTAAATTCGAAGCTCTCCACAGTTCTGGACGAGATCTGCCTAGATGGACCGAACTTTGTACACCAACAGCTTACAGTTAGGTTAGTTGCTGAATGAACTTGTCTAAGAGACTGACTGAATCGTTGGCTTAAGAAGCAACCGACGGCAATAAGTAAACGAAGACGTAATTAGATTTGCGCCGAATACCTTTACAGTTACAAAATGCAAAATTGCGTTGCACAAAGGTAGAAATAATGAGAGGAGTTATCAGATTTTTATGTAGGGTAATTTTAGGTAAGGTATTTGTCAGGAATACGATAATTATTAAGCATTCAGACAGGAAAGTATAAACATATACACACACACACACACACATACAAACAAACTCATGACAAACAGTATATAGTACATTTACATACCTAAGAGTAAATTGTGAATAAATATAATTCCATTTCAATTCAAACTTTTCCATTTATAATTGCGATTGTAAATTTGTATACAATTGAATCTCATACATATGTTACATTTCAAATATAAATCTGATATCCATCATAAAAGTCCTCATGTGGTAATCAAACGTCTGTAAAAATAGATTATGGATGAGACTACGTATTTATGTTCTTTGTTATAAACTATTAGAGCTGTAATATAAACAATGTGCCTACAGGTCATTCAGGGCGTATACTTTGCATGTGTGTGACCCGAGAATCCCAATATCTACTAACAGGGTCGGAAGACACCACCGTCGTTGTATGGGACTTACACACACTAGCGATAAAAACGAAAATCTTGTAAGTACTTTTCTCTGTTTATTTGGATTGAAAAATGCTAATTTCCTTCGTTACTTTCCTTTGCTCTCCTTAAAATCTGATCGGCAATGCAATGTATAGTTTCTATATAATCAGTCATGTATAATTTGAAATATATAAATACCTAATCGTCCTCATTATGGTCTCCTTGATATTAGTACAAACATAGTAATTCACGATAAGCTGGATAATCCTTTAATAGGCATATTATGAGCTTATAAGATTACAAGATTACGTAGATAATCTATACGAGTGACTAAATCACTAAATCCGCAACTGGCACAAATATTAAGACGCACGTGGAGCGAGATTTGTGAAATGGCATTCATCCTTTTGAGTACGCTGGAACTTTACGACGAAAGCAAACAACGTGGATATACTCCAGATTAGAATTACATCTACCCTAAAGTTTCAAGTTCATCCACTGTTACAAACACTATCAAAAGCTTTCACAGTATAAGCTAAGGTTATCATCAATACATTTTCATGTAGTTTATTTACTATAATTATTTAAATGGACATCAACTTTTTACTTTGTAATAGACATTCTTAGAATTCTAATTGCAAGTAATTCGTACGTCAAATGATCTGATTTCCATTGTATCAACAGTCCGATTCTGTTTGACAATTTCTAAGTTTTTAGGTTAAAATAACGAACACAATTGGTCGATATTTTTAAGTAAGTCATTAATAATTTGGTATTGATCAAACCGCGTCTTTACCGCGTTTCTCTGTCGTATACATTCATACCTCTCTTCAATTTTTTTGCCGACGATTTTTTATATCTATAGGATTGCGAAAGCACTTACAAATAATCAAATATATATTTTTGTTTATCTGCTACAGAATCTGAATGTAGCTTTAACTGAGCCTTGTCGAAAAATTCAAAGCAATTGTGACTTTTGCCTTTTTACTTTTTCTCTAAAAAATATTTAGTATGAGATATTTAAAAAAGGTATTTTATAACAGAGAACACATTGCACCAGTTCTATGTGTAGCGGCCATTGTCAACCGCTCGCTAGTGATCAGCGGTGGGGAAGACTCAGCTGTCATTGTCACGTCACTGGTCGATGGCACGTTGGTAAGTTGTTAATGAAACTCCCATCATTAAATAATCCATTATCATTAATTAAACCAAATGGAAACATGTAGGATATTAACAAAAACCAAAAAATTAAAAGACATCTTATACGGTTGTTTGATGTTAATAGTCCTTTTAAATCTCACAAGCAGAATTACCTTTTGTTTGTTATTTTAAAGTGATTTTTAAAATAACCTGACAATAACCATGGGGAAACTAAAAAGAAAGAGAAACTAGAATTTAATACGGTATGGTATGTTATGTGAAACTTAAAACCGTAAATGTTGAACAGTCCAAGATGTCATTGCCTTAGTTATTACAATTTTTTGCCATCTGGTATGAACATGTTCAATGCCGGATTGCTAAAGTCTTACTGGTATGAAAAAAATACCTGAAGATATCACGTGTTGTGGAGATATGCTAAACCTTAAAGTTTATAGCAATGTTGCAAGAATCATATGAAAGAGAAATTTAATAGTAAAATGTTGGTGAAATATGGTAGAGAGAACTAAAGTTGGTAAAATATGGTAAAATATGGAACGCTTGTTTTATTCAAAACATTTTTAAGACTCATTTTGCGTAGTGCAAGAATAAAGAAAAAATAAAGATACATTTACTTCATCCATTAGTTCATAGTAAAGATCTGCATATTAAAATTATGTCCAGATAAAGAACGTACCCTTAAATGAACAATTTCAACACCACAATAGGGCCCTTCAGGGTCACGAATTTCCGGCGCTACTACTTCGGATTAATTAAAAGATACGAAATGTTTGCACACATTGTTCTTAGAATACATAGCGTTTTACATCCCACTCATGATATGCTTTTACAAGGCGAATTAGTGAATATATGGATCAGCGACGAAGCGACTGTTCTTAAAAAGACCCTGAGCCCTAACATAACAAGAAGCCCTCCAAAGAACAAGCCGAATTTGCAGTAAATTTTTTTGTTATCAAGTTAACCATTCAAGCGTCGAGTGTCCTGGTCGTTACCTAACTTTAAAAATAAAGTACAATTGCAAACATTTCAATGTTAGGAGATATTTTAAAAATGCTACTACCATAAAATTATACATACTATACCAACACCAAGTTTTACAGAAAGTTCTGCTAGACATAAAATGATGTTGTATATAAAGATAATCTAATCCGTAATAAATTTGTTAAAAGTATCCAATGATTGATAGACTCAATGTTTCAATTATATTTTTTAATGTGTTTTCTGACATCGACATCCATTCTTTACTTAAATTTCCTTATTTCTCACATTTTCAAAATCATGGTAATTTTACTAAAATGCAAAATTTCAACGCAGAATAACACGAGACGCTTTAGAATTCAAATGGCGGTATAACACGTTTTAGCCGTTACACAACACCGTAATGTCCAAGTTTTATTCCCCGCAGATAACCAAAATAGACCATCACCGCGGTCCAGTCACAGCGGTCAAAGTTATACTCGATGGGGAGATACTAGTCACGTGTTCCCAGGATGGTACAGTTTGCACATGGAACGTGGACAATTTCACCCTTCTCAACACTGTCTCCGCTGGTGTGCCCATACACGCTATGGTTGTCACCGAAGATAATGTGTTCTTGATCACGCTTCAAGGGGAGAATGAATTACATTTGCGGACGTTCCTCACGGGGACTTACTTGCATCCTCTGAAGAGACATAAAGCTAAGGTGAGTTTTAATACCCTTGCTTTTTCTAGTAGACAACGCATATTTGCAATTCAGTCTGCCAATATTTTCTAACTGACGTTAGAAAATATTGACAAAATGACTTCCAGTAAAAACCGTTGCTTCTTAAATAAACAAAACATTATTAACTCAAAAAATCCCACTGTAAATATGTCTATATGCTTTTAATTACGAATACTACTTTATTAATTGACATACTTATAAATAATGATAACCACTTAAGCGGCAATCATCTTAATTGAATCCCGGGACCAAATGGCGCTAACATTTCCACGACTAACATCAGCCTCTTATTAACTTGGCTTTAATAACACTGAGGAAGAAGGTAATTAATTGACAATAAGTTATTATAGTAGTTATATCGTTTCGATTAAAACAGCTATTAATAATGGTTTTCATTATCGTATCCGCCAAATTGTCGTTTCTGATAATCAATTTCACGCTAAACCAAGTGGCAATATAAAGCTGAATTAAAATTGAATTTTGAAGGGGATTCGTCTGTTTTCACATTGACATCAATATAAAAACTTACTTAAAAGATATAAATATATATACTTACTTAAAAGATATAAATATATATACTTACTTCAAGAGATATAAATATATAAACATAATTTCATAGCGTCACTATACTTTGAGACTTGATGTCAGTGAACATGAGTTAAGAAAAAAACAAAAGAAATGGAGCGATATAAGTATTATTGATTGGCGAATTTGTGATGATTCTTATAAGGATTAAATTCGAGTAGAACTGAAAGTAATTCCACTGTAAGAAGAGAAATTCATTTATAATATAATGAGCAAAGGTACGCTCCCTAAGGATGCCCAACTTTTCGAACACCGACCCTCGGCGCGTAGTACCTAATTAGAGATTACTAAATTGTTTTAGATCTCACTTACACGTTGTCGGGTAAAATAAATTGCACAGGATTCATTATGTGTGCTCTTAGAGGTCCTCTTTCTCTTTTGAGCTTACTGGCATTGCGTTGATATAGTTTTTTCATGTATCGTATGTTATATATATTGCCAACGTACAAGGGCCTGTTGTAGAGCTATCACTATACTGCCTCGTTGGTCCAGTAGTTACAAGTACGATTGCCAATTCAGAGTCTCTGGTTTCGTATCCCAGCTCGAGTGCTATTGAATTTTGCTAACTTGACATTACTAGTAGTGGCTCAGAGTCTGAATTATTGCCTAGTGTATGGCAATAGGCTCATCACTACAAAAAAAATTGATCTAATCTCTTTTTAAACTAGTATATCTATATTGACCACTAACAATTTTCCTGGTCATGAATAACAGTTACTTTTTAGCAATATATAGTTGTCATGCAACCTATCTGCTTATAACCTTAATGTGTTCAATTTTTTTGCCAGTACCTGCAATAGTTTTTTGAAACAGGTAAAATGTTTCTGCGTGGGTCATGATTCGTCGCGCGCGGCGGTCGGCTGTGCTGATCAGCGTATCTACATATACAGCCTGCACAGTGGCCAGTTGCTGCGTACATTAGCTGCCGCCCACGATCTAGCAGCACTGGCTGTCGCTGACAAAGATCATTTCTTGCTCGCTGCTGGTAAGCGTAAACGAATCGCTTTTATCCAAACATAAGTCGAATTGTTTTCAAAGCTTAAAAAGGAATTCGTTAAAACATGATCACGATGACAATCGTATAAAAATATCTAGTCAATGTATACCAATGGTAATGGATGGTGTAAATAAAACATGTGATTAAACAGAACGCAGATCAAAATAGTAATAATAATATCAGTGACCATTAAGCTCAAGTAACATTATTTATAACCAAAAAATACAACTCTTGGTCATCCATAACTAATAAATGTTTTTGATGAATGAGTTGGAGCGTGTCCAATAACTAGGTTCAATTGTAGGTGGCAACAGGGTTACGATCTACTCGTTCCACACCGAGGACAATTTGACGAATTTCCGACCCACGAAACAAATGAAGCGGCGGCAGACCAAATCTACGACCAATGTTACATTATTGCAGGTGAACTATGAACTACAAAACCTATTTATTAGTCAGTGTTTTGAAAGTAATTTTGAATATTCATGGCAGCTACATCTAATAAATTTGATTGTAGATGTTTTTTGCTATAAAATAATAAAGATTAGGTTTGTTCATATAAATTATGTCTTGGAAGTCTCCGAAACCAGCGTGCGTGTATTAAGAGTGATGAATGTAGAAGAAGCGCGGTATAGCCGGTAAAGATAGAAATATTTCAAATTTGGCACTTCTTTCTCTCCGCCTAACCCTTGAAGGACCTGGTGTGAAGATATATATGTATGTGTGGATTAATGTAGCTTAAAGTAGCACAAGTTATTTCACATCTTCAACCTTTTTTAACAGGCGGAACAAAGCGAACTCATTCCAATAAGTTGTCTGGAAGTCTCCCGCGACGGTCAACTGGCGGCCAGCGGCTGTGCTCGCGGCCTCGTCCGAGTGTGGCAACTGTCTACACACAGGCTACAGGCCACTTTGAGCGGACACATGGGACACATTACTTGTGTCACATTCTCGCCCAATAACCTGCTGGTGTTGAGCGGCTCCGAAGACAGAACGGTGGTGGTTTGGCAACTGGCTGACAATTCGCCGTCTTTAACATACAAAGTAAGTAATTTATCCGGATAAATATATCTGGAGAAAAACACATATTTATAGTCGTTTTATTTGTTTTATAAAGCATGTAGGTATAATTTTTCTTTATCATAGTAATATAAACAGGAGTGTACCTACGTTATCATATCGTTTTTGTTTTAAAAAAAGTTTTTGAAATGAATATCCCAATTTTCCGAACTTTCGGTTTTGTAACAAATAACTATGTACTTCGCGATTAACTGATCATTCTATATAAACAATAATAATATTTTTCCATTTAGAAAATAGTCGATTGTACGCTTAAGCGTAATTATTTCAGCACAGCTTAAAAGCCGTCCAGAATATCCGCTTAGTATAATGAAGAAAAAGATTTTATGCTTAATGCGTACGCTAGAAAAACCTTTTCAACGACGAAGAGGTATTCAGTTTGAGAGGGTTATTAAATTGCTACAACAGTTTAATAACACTTAAGCCACGTTGAGAACATCAAAAAATGAGTTACTAATCTCATTTGTTTCCTCTTTGTCATACTAATTGCAAATTTATAATGACAGAAGGCTATAAACTAAGAGTAATAGTATTTAACTGCAAAAACTTGAATACCCACCCTTAAGAGAAAAGTACATAATTATGTATTATTCTTGTGATAATACCCTCCTTTCGTTATGCTGTCATATTATAGAAATTATTTTCTGTTATAAGATACTATCAAATACTTTTCTATGTATGTATGTAACGTATACATTACTAAGTAATCAATTAATGCCATAAAATCAAATTATATATAACACATCTTGAACAGTAGGCAGACGATTATTATAAGTAATTGAAATAGAGAATTTGTATAAGCAATTAAGCACTCGTATCTTTAACGCGCTTGCTGGTAGCTAGCTATGTGTAACGCGAGGCAACGCTGATCACGGTCATCGCTTGATGCTTGATCGCCACCGACAATATTTCGCTAAGCGTTCAATTACTTAATAATCGTTAAACCACATTCGACGTTTTAAAAACTGTTTAAAACTCTGATCGCTTCCGAATTGCACTAGAGCCATGTGGCGATGTAAGCTACAGGTATCCCCCTGTATTGGTTTTTTTTTCAAATTCTGGAACAAAGCCACCAAACAACTGTATTATGAATAGGTGAAAATAAACACGAAGCGTGCTTTACAGTCTTACTTAAGTCATAAGAATAATTCTATTTGAAAACTAGCTCGCTTCTGACCTTCAAAGTTAGCATCCTATGGTATTGAACTTTTTAACGATTATACGACTTCACGGAAAACTTGTAGCTATAAAACGAACTAACTCCACCCTAGGGTCACCAAGCGGCCCTGCAAAGTATGCTCATGATGTCAGACGGACGCCGAGCCATGACAAGCGACAGGGCTCGCAATGTTCACGTGTGGCTTGTCGATTCTGGAATAATTTTACATTCTACAACTGGACCCAACGCCAGCATTGAAGTCACTTTGAACATGAAATATGCGGTAAGCGTAACAGATATAATAAGAACCGTGTGTTCATTTTTATGTATGTTGTACTTGTACAAACTATGTAAGATTACTCGCAAATTAGAGAATATTGGCAAAAAAAAAATTATATACAACACTAGTTTTTGAATTTATCACCCATGCGATCGATTTTTTATCCAACATTTTAAATGAGTTCTTTTTCTATCACAATCACTTATAACGATCTTAATCAAAATTAAAATCCCTATGCTTAAAGGCTGCTTATTATAAAAATTTACTTCCATGATCATTTCTTAATAAATTCAATTTTGTATCGTTGGAACAAAAGTAAAAAAAATATAACCTCACAGGTCCTGTCAGACGGAGACAATGCAGTTCGCATTTGGGCACTAGCTGAAGGTGACAGCGGGGAAGACAGGCGCTCAGTGTCGCACGCAGAACGCATCACTTGTTTTGTCCTAACGGCTGATTCGAAGTTCGTCGTCACTGGTTCTATGGACATGTCGCTCAAAGTGTGGCAACTGGATGGAGGAAAACTGTCACAGGTCAATAACTAATTTTTTTAAATTTAACAATACTTTTTTATGTCCTTTACATATCATCAAATAAAACGCGGTAATTGAGAGCACTCATAGCTTTATCTGATATGCAAATTCCATAAATTATTTCAAGTTGAGAGCATTTTATCACAATTATAACTGAATACTTTTTATTCCAGTGTTTAATAAGGATACATATATTTTTTATTCTCCTATAATGTAGGTACTGGTCGGTCATTCGGATATTGTAACTTGCGTCGCCGTATCCATCACCAACAAAACACAAGTCGTGTCCGGCTCGTGGGATTGCAACCTTATAGTTTGGGACATAAACACCGGTTCCGACGTGCACCTTCTCTCCGGCCATCTGGGCAAAGTCACCTGCGTTAAGGTCACTGGCGACGGATCCATTGCTGTTTCTGGTAAGTTCTATCATCATGTTGATTTCGTAGAACTGGATTCATCGTAGAAGAAATAACATTTAGAATCCAAATTCTAAATTGTTATTAAGAAACTATGCAAACCGACACTTTGTACTGGTAGACTTACTCGATTTGCTTCTCGAGCAGTAATGCGTGCTCCTTAATCACACCTCTCCAACACGATCTTGTCTATGTGCCAACAGCACTATAAAAAACTGACGTCACAGAGTTTACTTTTCCTTTTGCGCTATCCTTAAGGAATGGCAATGATACCAAATATACTAACGAAAATTCTATTGGAGGTGCGCTTAACTCAGTTTTAGTAACCTGAAACATTGCGAACTAATGGCTCGTTATTATGTTCCCCGCTGAATTTGAATCCAGATTTCCAATATCGTTGCAAAAGCGGTCTGATAAACTAAAAGCATTTTTAAAGCTTAAGTCGCGAATGATTTTCAAAAGATCGTATTAAAACGTATGATGTAGATTTTCTGTAACAATGAAAAATGTAATTATTTTAATAGCTGCTATTAATAGTTAACGTTGAAGGTATATACGTAGTTTCTTTAAACCACTTGTAATATAGAAGATTAAAGACACAGCCGGCCCACAAAATTACACTAATGAGACCCTCATTGAATTCCAATTAGCAATAATTACTCCAACACTGAAATATACTTCAACGATATTGCCATATGTCATGTCTCGTAATATCTTGTTAGAAGGATAAATAATTGAAAATTCTACTCTTGATAGGTGCGGAAGACAAGACTCTAATAATTTGGGAAACAAAACGAGGTCTAGCCCTGACGTCACTGGCACTCCATGTTCCTCTACTTGGCTTCCAAATCACCAGCGATTGTGCTCGAATTGTCGTGCACTTATTGGATAGAGGTATAATTAAAATTTGATGATGTGTTGGATTTCATCTTCCTGTTAAATAACTTGATCATCTTTCTTTCTTAATGTTTTGCTTTACCTTTCCTTCATATTAGCTGTAATCTCGACATTCTCCTTCTCTCCTCCTACTATTCATTTTGATTTACACGGTAAATATTTGTCTGCTTTTTCTTCTATTTTTTTATTTACATCTTTCGATGACTGTTTTACATTAGAAATAATTTAATTACTGTTTCAACGGATATGTAACATTCGCTGAGACTATTCCCAAAACATTTTAACAGTTCTAAGATATTATTAAATATCAAATGTACGACGAATTTAATATTGAGATT
>DWDW01000630.1:0-13844 GCA_018245635.1 Mimoniades versicolor eupheme
TTTAAGTCCCACGATGGAATAGGTGGTGAGCCTATTGCCATATACCGGGCACTTATCCAGACTCCAAGCCACTACTACAAAAATCTAAATTAGAAAATTTTGTAGTGCTCGACCCGGGAGTCGAACCCAGGACCTCCCGTTCGGCAGTCGCTCTTGCAACCAACACGACCAACGAGGCAGTCAACAAAGGCAGGCAACAAATTAAAATGCACTAAAAAGTTAAAAAATAATTCGTCAAAGTCAATTAAATTATTACGATAATATAATGTAGGTACAATAATATTGTTATTATTGTAGTCAGCGTCAGCCAAGGAAAGTACCTCCTGCTTTTTGGAAGTCAGTTAAAATAAACGAGTATAATCGCTGTCAGTCTCAATAAAGAAATGAAATGAGTAGTATATAAAAAGTAATAAGTAGTATATAAAAATCCGGATTATGTATCCCTCAGAGGAGACCGACATTTAACAGTCCACTGCAACAGGTTCATGATGATGATGAAAAGATTCCGAAACTGAGGTGTGTACGAGAAGGTGATAAATGTAGATGAAGCATGTCCGTTCTGTAAGAATAGATGCCGCTTGTTCCTCTCTGCCAACCCCGTAAGCGACCTGGCGAGATATTGTAATATCAATAGTAGATAATAAGTGGTATTTCTATTTGTTAGTAAGTCTATGACCTGAACGTGAGCGTGATGGAAAGGTAAATAATTTCCAACGCGCCATATGTTAAAAGGTTGAATTTTGTATACAGCTAATTGTAATCTTGTTTAATTAACATGTTGACGCTTTGGAAATTAATATATTTACACTTATGTCTGGGATTTTGTGCTAGGTTGTCGGTGTAAACCAACTTGTAACTGTTTTTATACATTATGTTATAAAATATAAATAACTACTGATATAAACCTTTACCAAACAGCAGGTAATGAGATTAGAAAAACATAAATAAATAATGAAGTCTACATACTAGCACGTAAGTACCTAGCGTTATACGTTACCCACAAATTTATGTGGGGAACATTAGTATAATCTGTTGTTGCAACTTCAAATGTATTACTGTTCGATAGAGTCTTATTTTGTGTGTACTATTGTAATGATTACGCTTCTAGAATTTTCCTCCGATAAACGAAGTCTATAAATCAAACGCGCCAACACGATAATTGATTTACTTTGTTCTGATGTTATAATTGTTATTGCTCCATTGTTTTCTATGCGTCGTAATATACATGATGCATATGTTTTAATTGTTACGCTTTGGAAACAATGCGTCATTATTTTCTATTTAATCAATCGATCGGATCCGATCGTTCGGAACAAGATCATGTATGGCACTTCGCTGGCAGCGAAGCTTCGTGGAGCGCTGCAACCATTGTTATGACCAGAGCCGATTATGAAAGATGCAGTAACGGTTCTACTAGTAACAACTTTCTTTACTTTCACAGCAACCACATCGGTCACCAGTGGTAACTTGCCACGGTAACCGCCAACCAGCCACTAAATATAAATAAGTACATATGTGTACATATTATACGATATCTAATTTACGTTAACTATGTTAAATTGTTAATTTAATAATTACGAAAAAATTTACACGTGTATAAAAACGTTTGATCGAAGAACAAGACAACAATTCCTCAAATTGGTTTAAGTGGATATCCCATAAATACATACATACATACATATATTCAGAGTTGTCAACATATTACGTAACATATTATTATATATTATATTTTTAGGGCGAGAAATACACGCGTGGTTCCGAATGATTTATGTAAGGTTGCTTGAATACTGTCGTTCAACGCGAAACGGACTATAATTCTCGTCTTGCAATACAAGTCACGTTTACAACAGGATTTTATTATTCGTAATGTTGGGCTCACATTACGTGTGCCTGCGTTTATAAGTGATATTTATCGTATAATGTTATGGATGTATAACAAAATGTACAAAGTTATACGGTAATAACGGTGCCTTATACATATACTAAATTAATTTCGTTTTATATTTAAATGATTTACAATCGTGTCTCTTTACTCACCCAGTTTTGACTGGCCGTTGGTGCAGTAGTTAATGGACCTGACCGTTGCGACGGACGTAGTGGGCCCGATTCCCACCCAAAATAACTATGTGTGATGAGCACAAGCATAAGTTCTGCGTCGAGGTATATAAAAAAACCGTGTAAGTACCTATAAATATATACAATGTTATTAATCAATAGTTTCCACTGATAGATTTGGACTTACATTGAATACCTATATACACCAGATATTATTGTATACAATTTTGCAATATCCACGTAATGGCATGTAATACCAACGTTACATTGCGTAACGTGCACTGAAATGATTCTACGTCTTACGCTCAAGTCATGCAATGTTTTGATGTACGGACGCTATGGAACTCATTGAACTATTGAAATGTATATTTCGATGTTCTATCCTATTGTTTAACGCCTTTGTAAGATTACTATTATATTATTGTAGAATAAATTATTAATTAACGTAACATCATGTCTGTCATCCCCGAAGAGGTAGGCAGAGGAATGTAGAACACTCCCACGTTTCACCAGTGACGTTTACGTCCCACTATGGAATAAGTGGTGAGCGTATTGCCATACACCGGGCACATATCCAGACTGCGAGCCATACATCAGTGAAACTTCTCATCCGTAAACATCCATATTCTGAACCTCAATCGCATACAAGTCGTAAATAACAGACCGCGAAAAATCTTCCGTCCTCTTTTACCAATGCGCTGGTGACATTTCATTGAATACAATATTTTCACGCAGTTTATCTTATTTCGTATCGATGGGCTCGGGTTCTATAGCTGTGATAATGTTACTCCAGTTGTTAATGCTACTCCACATTTGCTATTCGAATTACTTGTCTACTTTTACTTAAAAATAGTAACAATCGAAAAATCAATTTATAATTACTCTCAATCACCACCAGATGGCGGTAAGCGACGCAGTGCTAATTGAATACGACCGCGTGGCTTGTTTTTCATTATTTGTTATGAATTAAAACGTAATAGCTCTTAGAATTTCAAGGTTATATCACATAAGGACTTTGGACGTTAGGTGCATGAACAAATAAGTGTTTGGTAAATTCATAGTATTTGAGTGACAAACAGGTAGAACATGTTTCAATTTTCAATTCTTCTTTTCCTTGTACTGAGCTCTCGAATTACGTTGGTTTTTGTTTTTATAAGTTTGAGACTATTGTTTCAATAGCTCTCAATATCTTCGCGTGTCGATATATCTTCGTGTTGAAAAGATAAACGATAAATACATACATATCTTCACGCCAGGTCCGTTGCGGGGTAGGCAGAAAACACAGAAAGCCAAATATCTCTATTCTTACACACCCGTCGTGCTTTGTCCACATTCACCACTCTCTTCATACATACACGCCGGTTTCAGAGACTTCTAACGTCGCCATCAGTTAAAATCTTATTTATTTAATCTAGAAAGGTGAGCCTTGGCGACCCTCCCTCTCTAAGATAAACCAAATAGTGTGAATATTTTTTGAGAGCCCAGGATGTAGGTACACGGAGTACGTACCCATAGTGTCTTGTAGGTACGGTGTTCGATGAGGGTCATGTGACACTTGGTATGGTAATACTCTGAACAGAACAATTTTTAATATAAATCAACCCACAAAGTGTGTAAATACTTCAAAAACTAATTTACTACGAATCTATATCAAAGGAACTCTTTAAGGGTTTTCTTTTAAATTAACATAACTATTTTGTTATGAAACACCTGTTTGAAAAGTCAACTACTTGCCAATGTTCAACAAGCTGATCATTAAAATGCTGCAGATGTACGCTCAATTTAACACATAGGTTAGTTAAACACAGACGCATTGTACACTGTTATATTTAAAAAAAAATTAAATTGTTCTGCCTATGTTAATATTCCTTGTTACTATTCAATATAAAAAAGATAATTCCATATAGCAAATTCTGGCAATAAAAGTGGAAAACTTTTAAATAGACTGTATATAGCTTAAACGATTTTTAAGTGTTCTATCGTGTTTACTTTGTAAATAGTTAAATATCATTGTGTAACATAATAATATTAACATGATTTAAGCTAAGATATTTTATTGCATTTTTAGCTCATAAAAGTAACACAAATACGCTGACAGCGTACTCTACACACTCGCACACACGGATACACACGCACACGAACACATACACACACGAGCGGCACAACAAATGAGTTTAAGGTATCATTCAAACCACGAACATATGAATTATCCAATGAACAATTTACACCTAGCCGTACAGAACAAAGGCCTATTATTCGCTAGCTGCTTATAGCTAATGAGCACGAGCATGAAGGTGATATCAATTGCTATAGAAGCTGATAAGTAGGTCGCAAGAAAATGAGGAAGTAGCCACTAAAGTACGTACTGATTCCTGACAATTTGTTCCACTTCGTAATAAAACGGCTATTATTTAGGTACATTAGGACACGACAGTATAACTAATGTAGAATTCGTTGACAACATTGTAAACAATGTGTGTTAATTTTTTGCGTAGTGGGATTGATTTTAATTCTTTATTTGACTGAAGAAACCTCTTTACTTTGGGTAGTCGTCAACATTCAACTTACTAGCTGCTTAATGTAATTTTGCCACCGTATACCAACCATAAACTAATGCTCTTTATAAGAACCTCTAAATAATCGAAATGAAAAGCCGGAAATTAACCTGGTAAAGCCAAAAAATGTTCATCAGTGTAAATGGAAAAATACGTAGGTAGGTACCTACCTGTAAGAATAGAAAGAATCATTAACGGTAACAAGGTCCGTGATTTATTGTATCAGAGGTATGATTTCAATGTAAGTTTTTTGTGCGAAGCCTGAATGAAAGTATCGTACGTAACATCACGCCCGTAATCCCTGAATGGGTAGGCAGAAGAGTGTTGTATCAACCACGTTTCACCAGTTACGTTTACGTTCCGTTGGTGAATAGGTGGTGAGCCTAATGCATACGCCGAACACATATTTAGTCTCCGAGCCACTACTAAAAAATCTAAGTTAGAAAAGTCCAATAGTACATGACCCGGGATTTGAACCCAGGATCTTTCTATGGGCAATCGCGCTTGGTACCAAGACGACTAACGTGGCACTCAAAACTACTTGGAACAATTGCCATTAATCCATTAACACTGCACTCATGAGCACAATTTGGTGTGACATGTACGCTAATGCTGCTGTTCAAAAACCATCGGCATAACTATTAACATCTTCATCATCATCATCATTACTTCTATTGTTTGAATGGCTTTCTATTTAAAATGAGAAAGAAATATTATCTCATTTCAGCCATAGTCACCTCCGGTCCACTGAAACATATTCTCGAGTCACAGCAATTGTTTTTATACAAACACACCTTTCTTCCTGCTTTGACTCAACCCAATGACTCAAGAAGTAGACCACGCCATATTGTTTATTGTGTTATGGAAAAGAGTCGACTCATAAAGGAAGACGTAATTGAAGAATTTCTCAGACGATTTGTCATTCTTTTGTTAATAACAATATTATTTCACTTGAAAGGAAAATACGGAGGCCTTTTTGTCACGGTAATATCGTATAATTTATATACAGACAATAATTGAACGGAAGTATTGATGTCTAACATAGAGATAGAAACTCATTGTAACATACATAAGGCCCAGCTCGTTTTGAATAGTGTTCGGCACAATATTAAGATTAACGCCGGCTCAAGTGTGTCTTTTTGTACACGTTTATTAAAAGTATTCTAGAATAGGATGAGGTAGAGAGTATTTTTGATAGTGTGATTGACTGACTTACTGACTTATAAAGGATTGCGTTGTAGGTCGAGTGGTTGCAAGCGCGACTGCTGAACCAGAGATCCTGGGTTCGATTCCCGGGTTGACTACTACTTGTTTTAAAACACGCATCATCACGCCTGTCATCCCCGAAGAGGTAGGCAGAGTAATGTACCGTTTACGTCCCAATTTAGAATAGATGGTGAGCCTATTGCCATATACCGGAATACTGTATACTCTATCATACATTATAAAATAATAATGTGAACAAATTGTAGCATGATATAAAGAGATAAAAAATACAACTTAAGATACATATCGTTAAATTGCAATAAACAATTTTGTAGTTACATTTGTGATAATAAGAAAGTGTAGATAAAAGTAACCAGACAAAATTATCATTTAAATGTTCAAGAACAAGTTTTTTTATATGCATATAAAATAGAAAATACGAGGATAAAAACAAAGAAAAAAGTAAGTCATAGTTAAGTGTTAGTTTTATAGGTTAGTTCGTTTTTAAGATTGTTGTTAATAGTTAGTAGTTAATACTCATAGGAGTGTCACTGTTAATACATAGTTAGTAGTTAATACTCATAGGAGTGTCACTGTTAATACATAGTTAGTAGTTAATACTCATAGGAGTGTCACTAACGATAAACTAAGTAGCAGAACACGATTCTTATTGAGTGTTGTTTGAAACAAAACATCCGACAGTCCTTCGTGCAGTGATTTACTCAAACGACGTCATCACTTTATTTCTTAAGCGAGGTAATCGGTCATCGTTCAACAGTACGCAAGTGAGAATTTAAGTTCAATAACAGCGAACAAAAACTAGCGACATTCTGAGTCAATAAGCGACAATACTTGACATTGAGATCTCTAATTTATTCGTCTCAGCAAGGCTCGTCGCTTCTTATTGACATTCTAACTATAAGAACGTTTATACATTTGCCTAATTATAATTCTAACAATAAGATTAATACCTATACATAATTTTTAATTCATTTATTTTCAACAATTTCAGCTTCGTTTACAATAATAATAATTTGATTTTGTGCTTTGAAATTCGGTCACAAACATGCCGCATCTAATCTAATTCTAATGTCTTGTTAATGTGTATATTTAATTCTCATTTTTGATCTCATAATGTCAACAAGGACGTGTTATCGCTGGGTGTTATCATGTTTATTTTTTAAGTATAAAGATATGTTTGTGTGACATAGTAACATTTGAATTTTTGAGATGTTATGAGTATAAACACAGTGCAACAAAACGGATAATGTACAAACACTCTAAAAGCACAGCTCACGCTTCCGGCTCGTTGGCATCATTGATCAATCATTAAATACATAGATATATTACTAAGGAATACAAAGAGAGGATAATACTCGTATTTTGAAGTTCCGTAGTAATATTCCATTGAAGGCAATAACAAAAGCACTTCCTTATTTAGTATATTAACGCTGTAAAAGAAACTAAAAAACGAAATTGTTAACGTTAATGACAGGAACTTGCTCCGAACACCACAACAGAACACAATGAACATGGATCTCCTCTTGGAATGAGTAGGTTCAAAGCTGGTCGCCTAGTAGTCTGCCATACTAATTAATTGCTGGTTGTTAGATCCAGGATCCCTACCATTTGATTGTCACACCTGAAAATATTATTTTTTCTAATAAAATATTGAACACTTGAAAATATTTATAGAAAACGGCTTACTTACGAGTTGTTGTCCATTGACTGAGGCAGGCAATTGTTTCACGAAAACCTACACCATGGTAGATTCAAATCATATTATTCTTAATAAAAATTATTCAGATTTTTTTTGCTCGTCGCCATTCTTCGGAATACTTTTTTTACTCGCCGCATTTTCCGAACACGTTTTTTTGGTTCACCAAAATTATCACAAAGGCAAGTAAGTGCCTTTGTGATAATTTAAGGGGACGGCAACATTTTTTCCCGCCCCGGGCGGCTGAAACTCAATCAATACTTCAATGTAAACTAATTCTAAACTCTATCAATACTTTTTTACGCATTTATAACTAACACTAGTTAACTAACACTAAGAGTAATTCTTTAACAAGTTCCCTAACATTAATTAGTAGGAATTCTCCAACACATATTCAACGCTTTATCCAACATTTATCCAACGCTTTTAACGCTTGTAAAATTGCTTGTAACATAATATCCTTTATACGACGCTAACATTTTGGCTTGTTACCTTTGTCGCTTGTAACAATCTTTGAACCGTGTGTTGTTGTATTTTATTCTTATTCCAAATTACGCTCTTCAGGCGTTAGCCTTGTTTTGTTAAACAAAATTTTCCTTGGCACTGTGTTGTGGAGTTATAAAAATACTGTGTTAAATCATAAAAGGAAAACGCTCTGAAAAAATTGGAAATCTCTTATATGTAAATAATGTTTAGTAACAAATCGATAGCGTATATTGTAATTAATTTTATTTAAATAGCATATCAAATTAATAAATTGAAATTCGGCAATGTTATTGGCTATTAGCCTGCCTAACTGACTGCTAAGACGGTGATTCCGGGTTTGATTTTCACTCAGAACAAATATTTATTTTGTTTCTTCACTCATTTTGTTCCTTCGCTCAGGTACTGGTATCATATTATATCAAAGTCTATTTAGAAATTTACATATATTATTAGCTGTCTGATTTGTCATGGCACAAGCTACGACTAATGGTATCTTGTGACCTTATAAAAATAAAACAATAATAATCTTCTAATAGAATATTATTATTATTTTATTATTATACGATGTCTCTGTCCCAACTTAGTCTGTAACCAAAACAATTTCCTATAGGCGGTGATGTTTTTGCCCGACATCCGCGGCAACACCATTGTAATGTTGAAATAATCCATCGTTAATTCGACTCGATACTCGTAACAATCGCATAAGTAATCGTAACATCTGTATAGTGTATCGTGACAAGTGGTGTGATGGGAACAATCAATATAACAGAACAGTAGTTAACGTGTAATCAAACAATTAACGGTTATATCGCGTTTAATTGCAAGCCAATAAGTCTAGAAAAACAGCACGTTGATTTCAATGTTTTACACGGTGTATAATTGACGAGTATTATTTCAATTTGTTTTTACTGTAGTCCAAATATATAAACCAATATTTCAATAGGGTGTTACTTTGTCCTTTCTCGACGATTTTTATCACTTTTTCTAAACACAATCAACGAGGCAGGGCAGTCAAGAGATCTCTAAGATATACAAATTTCCTTTCGATGACTCCCTTCATCATAGAGGACGTGTTATTTAATACTTAAAGCTATATAATTTTGTGAAGAAATGTGCGCGAGGATTTGAACCCTGGGCCCTCAGGGTGAAGATTGAATTCTATACTACTAGACTATCACAGCTTATGACTTTTACTATCATCATCATCAACTTATAGCAGTCCACTGTTGGAGGACGGCCATCACTGAGGTGTTACGCCCTTACTTGTACTACACTGAAATGTTATTATTATTTCTATAAATATTTATAGTTTCTAGGAATTCAATACACGCAGTCGTAATTTTGCTCATGTTTATCATAACATGATCTAGTCATAATCCGTTCTCGCTATAGTAATGTTATTTACGCGTCGCTACCCATCCATTGTGTTTCATGGAGCTATTGGTTTTACGGCATTTTTAATTATGAATACAGTGGACGTTGGATTATAGGGCGACTTAAGTGGATTGCGCAATCAAAACCTAGGCAAAACGTAACCGAAATTGTGTAACAATATTCACATTGTATAGCATAGTACTTTGGATTTCAGCCCTTCACATTCGAGGTCTAAGTTTGAGGTCATTATATCTTTCTGATCTTATAAAAAGTGTTTTTAATGGCACTTGGTGAACTGATAAAGGAAAACATCACTAGGAATCTTGTAGGCAGTTACACATACGTAGTCTAAGGCGTACGAAGCGTGCTGAACGACACTTGGGTATTATGGCAAATTACGCTATTAAGCCGACTCGTTGCGTGTGAAGACATGTTTTAACAGTGGAACAATAAGAGATAACGATGATTCGTAAATTCAACTTGAGAAATTTATTATCGAAGAATTATTTTCTCGTAGTGCACAGTCCAAAGGAATAGTACTTTACGTCACCAGCATTTAGAAACAAGACAACAATTATGCGTAATACTGACCATGTACGTTTGTTATCCAAGCATTGAATTGCATGTACCTATACTTTATACCACAAGAGTGTAATGCATTTTATCTATAATACTTTCTGTCAAACGCCCGACAATATATGTACTGTTGCTTATCAGCGTCCAAACAGTTAGAATGTTTGCACAGCGCATACGAAAGCAATTTGACACTTGGCTGCGACATGTTAATTTATGTTCTTGGAAGTCAAGATAACCGGGGTGTTTGGTTGTCTTATTATTTTTCTCCGTCATAACAAGAGACAGAACATTATATGTTTATGACGTTGTAAATGTTTGTGAGACAAATGTTACATACCTCACGGCATCTCCCGACTTGAAGCTGATTTGGTTAAAGTGTATTTAGCATTGTTCGCTTTAAAGACTTTTGAACGTAACTACTCGTATTAATTATAACAAACACAAAATTACGATTCGCTTTTGTTGTTGTTCTAATCTTAACTATTTACTTTAAAGCCATATAAATCAGAAGTCATTTTTCAACAATGAACTCTCAGTTAAAGAAGGAACAGGTACCAGCATCGATAACATGGTATTCCTTCAGGAGGTCGTGGTAATTAACTCCCCCGATGTTCCCTATAAATAGATAGGCCAGCGGTAAGCATAATACGCTAAGCGCAAACACCGGCTCAGTATAAACAGAAGGACTGTTTACATTGAGTACCCGTAAGCAATTTGACGCTTGACAGCAGAGAAATAATACTGTCGACTGGTCATTTCAAATCAATCGGTATTTTTCTTTGGTCCAAATTTGCTAAATTGCCGTTTCAATTATGTAATGGAATATAGAGTAACCAATTATCAATTCCTGGTATTTGTAAAAGTATTGAATGTAAGGAACTTTTGAATTAAAAATAATATTAATAAATTTTTTTTCAGATTTACATTCATAGCTTGGTAATTAATATGTTAGTAACAATTGTGCTTAACATCCTCTTTTGGTATTGGTAGTTGATCGTGTTTTTTATTAATTTTTACTTTTCATTCCCGTGACCAACAGCTCCCGGTGACTTTGGATGGAGCAGTCTGGCCTTGCAGCAATCACCTTTACGAATATCTCTATTGAACTGCATTTATGTGATGTTACCTGCTCATTGACACACTAGTATTAAATAATAATAAACTAACTAAAATTAAATAATAAACCCTACCCTGGTATTTTTTATATGTTAGATGTGGAAAGTTCTTAACTTAATAACTTACTTAAATTACACTAATTTGTACGGACTTCCCAACCTGTCCGAAGTGTACTGTAGAAGAGGATGTGTTCCACCTATCGATTGAGTGAGGTAGGAATGAAACGATCAGACGAGAATTGCTTTTTCTGTATCAAAACTGCAAAATACGAATTGTTAACTAAAATGTTGCTCCAATTATGTTTATAAGTATTACCTGTATATCATGACGTTTTAATAAGTAGTACTTAGTTCATATATGAAGAAAACATGTATTGTAATTTGTTTATGGGGATAACATAGTCACTGTGTGACAAAACCCATGTCAATTAATAAAGATTAAAAAAAACACTAATTTGTATCCATGCCGAAACGGGAATAAGGCCCGGAAAGTTTTACGACACAGACTAGCTCACTGAATGTTTCATTATTAGTAAAGCCATTATTATGATATTAGAAACAAACATTTCAATTTTATTTACAAGTAGGTATATGTAATGAAACTGTATACAACATAAACTTAACGTAAATTTAATGATGATTATAATGATATAAAGAATTACTCATGTTAAAAGCTGAATAATTTATCACCTATTTTATAACGATGAGTTCTTTAAGGTTCATTCTGTCCACTGTAAAGCTATATCGGTGTAGCACCTCCGATTGCTATTTCAATTTCGATGAACAATTTTGGTTTATATTCGGTTGTCAATTGCATGAATTTGACAAGGGTTACATTTTGAAATAGAGTGTCAACACTGGATTGTTTGCGAGTCGGTGTAAAATAATTATTTAACGTAGACTAAATATACCTATACAAATTTTCCACTAGTTATGCGCTAAATAATTCGCACTAGAATTATATCCATCCATTATATCCAAGTGATGAATCATTCAAAACAAGCCCTATCATATTTCATCAGCAACACTATAGATATGGGATCAAAATGAATGGTAAATTTCAACTACGGGTAAAACATAAGTAGCTGCCTCGTTGGTTCAGTGGATGCAAGGCGACTGCTGAACCTGGTCCTGGGTTCTATCCCCGGGTCGTTGTACTTATGTGTGTCGTGGCTTTGCCTAACTTAAAATTCCTCGTACCGCAATATCTGAACTCGTGTCCGAGGTACGGCAATACTCACCCGTTATACCATTTTGATACATTGACATAATTGGTCAAACGTAGGAATATAATATATTACAAGCCCCCATCTTCCCGTTCGGGGAAATACAAGCGTACTATCATATTATATTTTTAATATTACCTTACTAAACTGACCGTAACTCTGTGTCTTTAATCGGATGACATTACATGTTCATACTGTATGTAGGTATTAATTCGGTTGCTGGAATACCGCTTATAACTAATCATGTTAGATAAAATAAGTACTGGCAGCAAGCTGACGGAGAACATTTAGTAACATAAAAATCTATTTTCATGTTAATTAATGTCGTTTTAATTATTTTTTGTAGATTCTGTGTGTGACTTAGCATCATGTTAAGCAATACATGTTTAGCCGGTTATTCTCAACTAATCTGACCTTTAGCAAGTTAAGTAACGCTTGTTGGTTAGCTTTAGAATAAACGTAAACATAAAATCACGTATGTAATCTCCGAAGAAGTAGGCAGAGGAGTGTAGTACATTGTCACATTTCTCCGGGTATGTTTACGTCCGACTATAGAATAAGTGGTGAGTATATTGGCATACACCGAGCACATATCCAGTCTCCTAGTCACTATAAGAAAATTTAAGTTAGACTTACAATATCGCACTAATCTACAAGATAAAAAAAACTTATTACGCCATTTTAAAAATGTTTTGTTCTTGACACTACTATGTAGTTATAAGACCACGGCTGTTTTCCCTCATGAGATAGGCCGAGGAGTGTAGTACACCTACACTCCCACGGATCCCTAATTATGTTATAATGTCCATTCCATTCGTTGAATAGTATACGGGGTAAAGTTACTTGTGAAATTAAACAATAATTTCATTAATAAATATTGCGGGAACATATAGCAACTTAATCACAAATTAGACAAAATTTGTAGTAGGTATACTAAGCAGAAAGCTGATATGTACGTACCTATATAATTTTCTAAATTTAAAGTTATAGGATCGTTTTACGTTTTATGCATATATGTAATTCACACACTGTTGTGCTCATTACATAAATAATTGTCGTAACCGGGAATAAAATCGTCATACACTGGGATGAGGTTCACGAACAAGTTAATAAACTAACGAAAATGCTAAGTAAATAAAACTTCAAGGTGAATAACAATACTTGTATACAACCTTTTAAACATACATAGCTGCATGCATGCATATATACACACAGGTTTCCCGAGAAACTGTTCTCCGTGCGGCGGCCACGCGATCACGCGCCCGTGCGTGACCGATGCACCGTTTGCATATTATTGCGATTCGGCGAAACTAGAGGGATATTATTTTCCGAACAGCATAACGGCATATGCGCTATCTAAAGATACACTACATACATGTGCTCGAGTCAACATTATATTGAGACGTTGATGATAAAATATGTTTACTTTGATTTAAAGGATATACAAGGATATACAATAGGATTTGTGTGACAAAACATTGAACGTGAAATTTGTCATACGAGCCCTTTAGTGTTTGGCAGTCACTGCAGCCTG
>DWDW01000631.1:0-13844 GCA_018245635.1 Mimoniades versicolor eupheme
AGTGCCCGGTATATGGCAATAGGTTCACCACCTATTCCATCGTGGGACTTAAAAGTAACTGGTGAAACGTGGGAATGGTCTACATTCCTCTGCCTACTTCTTCGGGGATTACAGGCGTGAAGTTACTTTATGTCATTAATTACGTCTCAAGACGAACTGGTAACTAAGGTGGGTATAATAATATGAGTAACTAATTTTCTTGTTTATAATCTCACTATATACAAATGAAATACATATGTGCGATTAGCAAGAAGAAGCGTTTCGTTAAATCGCTTCTGTTGCAGTCTACCAAAGACTAGGACACCGTGCCTTCGTCTAAATTTTCCTATTCGTACAACTTGAAATTATTCAAGACGAGGCAGAGTAGGCAGTTCACAGACAAACGGGCTACATCCTAGGCCACAGTTCAATTACAATCAGATGATACTGTACCCAACGCGAGCCTGTGGCCATTAAAAAAAGTTTGAAAAGCGCATTTTTTATGCCGTTCCCACTGTCTGCCTCTCGTATCCAGCGATTCATAAAAAAATGTCCGCAATGCTTTGGTCGCTTCACTTGTGAGTGTAAGAAAAGCTCATTTCGATGGGTTTTTTGAAAAAGAATTTGTAAATATCTGTCGGTTCTCGAAGGGCTCTTGCGACTGCGCCGGCTCTGAGCCGGACACGGTCGTTTGCAACGTTTATGTAAAATATCTTTAGCATCCGCCATTGGCGGGCGAGTTGTTTAATGTCATAGACTGATTAACGCGTAGAAAGGTTAAATATTTCGTGAGTGTTCACACACATGATTATATTATGTACCGGCTTAAATCATGTACTCGCGATGACCCGATTAGTTTCGGACGAGGTCGTATACGAGGTCCTCCTTCGGCGGGAGCGAGTTCTAATCGAACTATGACTGTTGTATATTTTTCTATAACGTTATATTGTTTATTTTATGTGTAGTCTTTACTTGTGTATTTTTTACTTGTTTAACGATTGAATTATGAATAAAATAAGAAAGTTTTTTTATTTCTTTGGTTGATAGTTATTGACGAGCTTTATTGATATCAATAAAACAAGTTTAAAATAAATAAAATGCCAATGATTATTACTATCAATTTTCGATTAATTATCCAGTAATAAAACGACAACATCACGTATTGCATAATAATGTGGAGATAATTTAATTATTGCGTGCCATATCTATTTGTTGTGTGTTTCTCATTTAATACCGCGACCTACATCTCGCCGTGCCGCCACAATGGGACGCCAGAGGTTTTTAGAGGCGCGCGCTTGTTACGCAGTGCAATAAAAACAGTATGATAATCACGTTTTATTTTTCAACCATTCGCAAAGGTACGGTATCGAAGTTGAGCAACATTCAGTGAAACAAGCATCGAAAATGTTTTATGCATTCACGTTAGATAGTTGTTAATTCGATTTGATTGATCTTTGAATAAATCAAAGAGTCGAATATTCCTCGTAATTGCTTTGCTAAAGCGACAATAAAACCGTTTGTAAATTAACATCATATTTGTATCGGTAAGGATAGTAATTTATACTTGAACATACAATTTTTTGTCATTAATAGTACTTTGCCAGTTACATCATCACATCAGGGTCTACTGTTCCATTTGTACACATAGATTTTTCCCCAAAGTCTATCACACATGGTCCCTATATAACCTATGTTGTGTCTTAAATATTCTACATGCATAACGAAACAGTTTCGAAAAACGCATATATACAATTTTCTTTCGCAATTTTTACGGTTTGTTCGACTGTTACGTTTTTACTAGGGCTCCGCGTACCCGTGGTCTCGCCGCAGCGCAACACAAAGGGACATCGCAATTAGAATATAGAGGGTTTGCGCGGGGATATTCGTGGGAACACTTCCCGAGAAGGGTTGGTGGTGGCCGCCGCGGCGCGGGTACAACGATGTTACGAGTGTATCATTCGTTACAGCTGCATAGTGAAAAAATCGATGTCACACAAATGTATCACACTATAGCCTTGCTATTATTATTATGTCGTTGTTCAGATCCCTCGTGTAGGCAGCTAGGCAGAGACAACCGAGTAGTCGTCGGAAAATCTTGTAATAGCTATCGTGCGTTATGTAGCATCATGCCCGTAATCCTTGTTGAGGCAGGCATTGGAGTGCGGTTCGCTCATGCGTTTCGCCAGTTAGGATTATGTTCCACCATCGAATAATGAATGAGGCATTGTGACATGCATATGCTGGGTACAAATCCAGACTCTGAGCCACTGCTAGAAACTTAAACTAGAAAATCTGAGTTAGACAACAATAGTACCCGACCCGGAATTGAACCTAGAACCTCGACCGACAAGGCGGGCAACGAGGGGTGTATAAGTATTTATTTACTTCTTTCGTCTTCTTCTTTTCCATTGTACTAAACGACTGCTTTTGATAAACCTATGATGGTGATGTACAGTAACGTTGACACGGAGGGTCGTATGGCATGATATTTCTATATTATTCGTTATTGATATGGTTTGAGTGTATAGGGAACTTGAAGAATTACTTAGATAAGTCTCTTGTTTTAAAATTTGAGAATCTATAAGGTGATTTAAGCTTCTAATAGTATTTAGTAATATTGTGGAAATGAATTCAAGGTAGGGTTGATGGTGACCCCAATGTCGCGACGAAACTTGTTTTTCTCACGCACTGCGTTCCACGCTGCATCTGTTAAGCGAATTCTTTGAAGTACTCCCGTCATACGGATTGTGCAAAGTGAATGTCGACATCTTTGTGCTTAGAGGAAGAGAAAAGGTGAGTGGTCATGGCACGTAAAGAAAATTAGATATTTTTTTTGAGAAGTCTGAAGTGTGTAAGTTTCCTCACGATGTTTTCCTTCACCATTATAGCAAGTGATATTTAATGATAAGTGATATGAACTTAAAATGCACATTATTAAGAGGTACGCGCTAGGATTTGAACCCGGTCTTCCGGAGTGAGAGGTCGAATTTCAAACCACTAGGCTATCACTGTTTTTTTTAATTAGTTCGATTATTTTTTTTTTTTTATTTATTTATCCTGGCGATTTCAAGAATGCTTCTCTTACCATACAAAGATATGTTGTGTCTGTATGTGCGAACGTGGCGTTCGTGTTGATGTTGATTAAACGGTGACTCATGAGCCAGACGACCGCGATGGAGATAATTGGCGGCGCGTAAAGTCGTACAGATGAGCGGCATTTTATCGGCAGCGGCGGCAGCTGCCACTACAAGTGGAGCGTGCCGCGCATGTCATTTTTACAGCCGAGTTCAAAAACGGTCATACTACACAATGATATCACGTAGCGATATTGGCGAATGCTTTACAATACATTGACGACAAATGTAGTACTAAAGTCGTTGCTCACTCTTTGAACGTAGCAATGGATGTTTGAAAACAATTATTATCAGTTCGTAAATGGTCGCAAATTAAACTAACCTTCTGCTGTTATTTATGAGCTATTAATTTTATCAGTTAAAAATGAAACCGTAGAAGGAGTAAACAATATATTTAAGAAGAAATGCATAATTTTTGTCATCTCACCAAATGTCACATTGACAGCAGCGATTGAACGTTATGTTAAATTAACACAGTTTTGCTCGGGACGCTCAGGTGTGTAGCACTTACAATTGTGTCTGTAGTATCCGGTATCGTACCTTTAATATTATTCATAAACCCAAAATTAATAGAAATGTCTTGGTAATAGGTCCTTGATTTGATAATTTGCAAGTCGTTTTGTGTCCTGCTTACAGCATATTTAATTTATTAAATTCTAATGCACTGTGGTCATCGATTTTACACTGCAGGGAATGTATATGTATATATTTTATTGACAAGAATTATAACGATAAGTAAGTTACACTATGATCGCGTTAATTTCATAATATGTGTAATATATTGATAAATATGTTTGTATAAGTTGAAGCTTGACGTATATTATTTATGTTTATTTCTGTTGTTTCTGTCTCTGGAACATCCGTGAAGATAGATGGGTATACAAGTACTTGCTGGGAACCATGCGAAATATTTAAACTCATTGTTCACGAACATAGGTTCACCCAGTATTCCATGGTGGGACGTAAACGTAACTGGTGAAACGTGGAAGTGTACTGCACACCTCTGCCTAGCTCTTAGGTGATTACACGCATGATTTTCGTTTTATTTTCATTTATGAAGCTCCTTGCAATTACGGTCGACGTGACAAATTTGTCGTCAACATGATAGTCACACTAAGATGTATTCAAATTGAAATGATCATTTGTATCAGTTGTTATTATTTATTATATCATTAGGGGGTTAAACATAAAATTTGCACTTGTTTCAAGTTTATATACGAAATCACTATTTTAGGAACATTAAAAAAGTAGCTTGAATATTGGGTGACAAGCTGACAACTACTTCCTTAGCTACGAATTTATTACCCGCGCCAATAATAATAATAATGCCGAACGAACGAGTGAACGGGCGAGTGAGAGTGTCGATGAGTCAGGAACGAAGAGGACGGTGACGGAGTAATTAGACGGTACGCGACGCGCTCGCCCAAACATCTGACGTCTGACGTTGAATGACGTGCGAGTCATCGGCTCGTTTCGGAGGTGAATATTAGAGGTGACATATTGGTTCCAGTGCCATGTGAAATATGGAATACTTAAGCCGCAGAAGGAAACTGTAGGTAGTTAAATAGGAACTGCACAACGTTTCATTTCAGTCATATATTCTCGCCGGTTTGATTAAAATGAAATTGTTAACAATGACAATTTTAATATGTTCTATATTCAATTTGCTTCAGTACCTATTAATTAAGTTTATTTTATTCCTAACATTTGTAGCTAAGTTGGTAGCGTTGAAAGGTTTTAGATGGATGACCGTGACTTAATACGATTCTATGCAGAGTGTGTTAAGTTACCGGTCTCAATTGTCCTAGATATTGATTGTGGTTAAAAAATAAACATGCGTGAGTAAGGAGCTTAAAAAGTTTTTTGCTTAGGCTAAATTTCAGTTATAATTGATGATAAACTTATGTTTAGTTAAGTGTTTAGTAAGGAAAAACCATATGTAGTCACCAGTAATCAAAAATAAAGTTCGTGTCGATAGAAAAATCGAGAACACTAACAAGCAATAAACCGCCACGGTTCTAATCAGCGGAGATGAATATTCTATTGTCTAGAAGCGTCGTCGCCGAGCAAGAAAGGCGGTGGAGTTTGGTTTTGCTGTTACTTCGAACTACGCTCACCGTTGTAGTCACAATTGTGAAACCCACGAACTTTATGTCTGCTTGACTAATAACTACAATACTTTACTTATAACTATTCATAAAGTTATAGATATTTATATGTGACTCGCATAATCTAAAGTACTATTGGAGGTTACAAAATGGCTTCAATGATGATCTTGGATTATTGTATTTAAATAATATCAGAATTATCTTAATTTTATATGATATTAGATAAATGAATGTTGGGAGTATCCTATCACGAATGACGGTTCCACCACCTAGAGGAGAGTTCTACGATCTAAGCGATAGTGCTGCCATCTGTTTAATAAATGACACTCAAGTGGTACATTATAAGCTCTGTATAAATCAATGGTTACATAACGTGGGGTTGTCGTTGTCCACATTATCGTGTGATTAACATGAATGACACCTGGAGATCAATGTGAAGATCAGTGGAACTGTTGCTTGGTATCAAATGTCGTATGCAAATGCTGATTAATGCAAAGTGATCATCGGGATGTTGTGATAAATCAAGCGCGGACAGTGCCAATGGCGTCTGTTGTTATTTTGTATAATTAATTATAACGCGACTTTGGACAACACGCTCTCCGGTTGCAGGATATGAAGCTATATTGTCTCACAAATATGATGGCGAAATGGACTATGATGATCTCACATAATATCTTAGATGTTGGATAAATTAGCAGTCGATAATCTATATTTAAAGGCTCTGTGAAGGTTTGGACGTGTTCGTCTATTGGCCCGTGGGGCTTGCGTGTGAGTACCTGATATGACGGACGTTGACGGAACGGCGCGTTTTAGTAGAGAGAGAGAGAGAGAGAGAGAGAGAGAGAGAAAGGAAGCGAAAACTGCAGCGGACGACTCTGGCGCGGCCTTTTTCATAATGGGAAGGACGGCCGCGTATCCAGCATGTTTCTTAATAGCAAAGTAAAAAGTACTGCCTGTCTCTATAATACTATGATGTTAGAAAATTATACGTACCAATGAAGGTTAAGTAAAACTATTATATTTTGTTTTCGCATATTTCGTTATACATAAATATTTTAATCGTGAATGTTTTTTTTTGCGATTAATGTAATTTATTTATTTTAATTCTGCTTTTCCGATGATATTACCGAGTCGTTAACGGTATTTAACTTCCGCGGTCTCACTAAAAGATATGTAATTCGGTTTCTTCTCTGTTTTGTAAGTTTTAATTTTTTTATTTTATTGTATATTAAAATATTGACTTTGATAAAAAAAGTAAGACAGAACTATTCTTTTAGTTTTTCCGTTTTCCTTAATCAGACATTGAGAGCATTTTGAATTGCTTTAAAACTAAATGCTATCAGTATCTTAAAGGCTAGCCTGGTGTTAGACATATGTAGAATCAATGCAAATTTTTCGAAATGTACAAAGAAAGCCTGACCCCTATTATTATTGCTAATTATACAAGTACTAATTAAAAACAATTTGATAGTAATTAATTTGTGAATGTTTTATTATAAACGAAAATAATATTATTATACTGTTTCTATCATATATGGGGTGCTACGGGGCTAATATAGGATTGTTTTTGACCAACGTGTTAAATCTTTTTTAAAGTCAAACGCATCTGCCACTCCACATGTCTATTGGCGACAATGACCACTTGCCATGAAGTGGCCGTTTGCATAGTAGCCAGACTCCTTTTATAAACAAAATATTTTATACGAAATTATCATATTGTATCGCTTGAAATTAATAATAGTAGCCCACTTCGACATTAGTCGCGCCGCACCCTTAATGGATATTATTTGTTCTGAATGAATACGATAAACAAACAGTTCACTTTTTAAACTGCTATATTATTTATACCGTCACTTGCCCAGCGCGGGGACTATGGCTCAAAACACTTTAGATGATGTTTATGTTCGTCAGTGAACATACGCTCACAATGATGGCATTTCTAATATAATGACAGTAGAAGAATTATAACGTCATTACTTCGCGTGTATTACGCGCGCACGCGGCCGCCCATCGCCTCTCTATACCTGACGTTGACGCGCGCGGTCTTATTACTAAGTTATTACTGCGCCGGGGAGAGGAAGAAAAAAAACAAAGGAAGCGACGGCAGCGGCCTCGCGGAGATTTATGGAGGCGCGGCGCCGCCCGGGGCCGGCCTGCAGCCGCGCCGCGGATCGCTCGCCCAGTCGTGTTGCGTTTTTTCCACATCAACTACCATGTGTCGTTACCGGACTGTGCTTACTGATTGAAAAAATGTAGTCCTACATCTGTCTGGCTGCTGGCTGTCGCTGTGTCGACGCTTTCACGGCTGGACCGATGATGAAGAAATTTTAGACGTTAGCTAGATGCAGACTGTTGATACTAATTATATTATTATTAGACTTGATTTCGAACTATTTTAGTATTCATAAAAAAATATTGTTTTTATATCGACGAAATTCAAAGAAGAGAGTAAATGAAAGTAACTACTATAAAAGTTATTTATAATTATAAAATTAAGTTTAATCTCAAAAAATTATTACCAGTGAAACGGGTAGATATTAGTTTGCCTATTGTGTAGAATGTGATTGAAAATAAAGAGTTGTTAATTTACGAACGTACTTTATAATATTGTTATTACTACTATGACATCTACACGTCATGTCCCATGCGGGGTAGGCAGAGTAATGTCTTATTATATTTTGAGCTTGCCTGTTTCAGTTGACAGCTTGAGATAAATTTAATCGAATTATTCGTGCTAGTAATTGGCGAATTTTACCGTTGACCAAGTTTTTAGAAGTCATGTAATAATGACTAATTAAATGTGGGCCCTTTTCAATCATCACACAAAATAAAAATTATTTTTAACTCTTTTAAAATTGTATAATTGATAGTATTAGATAATTTCCATTTTTATTTCCATTTAATTAATTGATTTAGTGAATCATTGTTTAGATCTTAATAAATGAATGGATGAATACGTAAATAATGCTATACATAATACCCAGTGGACTTCCATGTATTTAAGCCTTCTGAAGGAAATTGACAAGCCGGTGAACTGGCAGCGAGGCAGAATATTGATTGCTTCGTTCTTTCCGGTACCCGTTCTGCTAATTGGCTCCCGGAGCGGCCTGGCGACGACGGTTCGCTGTTCGATGCCAAAGATACGCGCGTACTCGTACATCGAAAATAAAGGGTCCTGTTGGTACAGTTTAAAATGTGTATATTTAGTAGGTACTTGTCGCCACCCATTAAATTGTTGGTTAGCTTTACGTTAAAAGTGCGACTTACTAAGTTTGTTACCAGCTCGTCTGTTGTTTGTTACTGTTGCCTGCCGAACGGGGGGTGTCCTGGGTTCAAATCCCACCTCGGGCACTACTGGATTTTTCTAATTTAAATTTTCTGGTTGTGACTCGGAGTCTGAAAATGTGCCTGGTACACGGCAATAAGCCTACCACCTGTTCCTAAACGTAATTGGTGAAACGTGGGAGTGTTCTACCCTCCTCTACCTACTTCTTCGGGGATTAGAATCGTGATGTTACGTATTAAATTTGTTTCGATAATTGTTCGTTATTCGTTGAAAGTGCAATTATTTTGTTTATATTAATTACGTGAAGTGGATTCTTTAGAACACTTCATAAAGACGTTGACGCGCATGGAGTTGATTGATATTTGATATGCTTTAAATTTATTCCGAAACATGTTTTGTCACAGAGAGATGAAATGAAACAATATAAAATATCAATTGGTAACGTTTATACAGTCGATGCCAGACATGTAACAGTTTGCGGTCAAAGAGTAACACAGAGTAGAGATTTATAGAGGCATACCTACTCTTTAATATACAACCTTAATAATGTTCGAACGTAAAATTTAATGAATTACGGTCATATTTCGACCGCTGCTAGAGCACTAACATACATAGATAATTTGTGAATATTATATAAAGGAAATAGTTACTGTCTATCGCACAGTTGTCCGAAAGTCTGAGTTTATTTTAACTTACGAGTAGGTCGAATATTCACTGTGGCGTCTACATTTAATTGCTTCGGACTGGCCTTGGGCACTAAACGTTTGCTAAAATTTTAATGAGTAAATGTTGATATTCAAATGAAATGTATCCAGTGGTTACATCATGAGGTGCGTATGTGCGCGGTTCTCTCAAACTGTTGGTCTGAGACCAAACGGATTGCTTTCTATTTTATTTTCCTTCACGACGCTAATTGCTTCGGATCGGTCTAAGCGTTTGATATAATAATAGGTTACGTATATCTTATGGCACTCATAGGAGCTTTTGCCGTAGGAGCGTTTTGTGGGGAGACGCTTTATCGCTCGCTGCAGCGTTCGGATAACTACATATAGAACTTCAAATAGGACGGACTGCTCACAGATTTATTGCCTCACAGGACTTAAATATGCGCTGCCGATGTACTTTTTCAGATTGGAAACCCTTTGTAACTGTTTGTTGTAAAATCATTATTACTCAAAAACCTTCACTGTCTCGACGTTCGTGTTGGTTGCTAGCGCAACTGCTGATCGGGAGGTGCTGGGTTTAAATCCCGGGTCGGGCACTATTACGATTGTTCTAATTTACAGTTTCTAGTAATGGCTCGGAGCCTGGGCGGTGAATGGCAATAGGCTCACTACCTATTCCATAGTGGGACGTAACAGTAACTGGTAAAACTTGGGAATGTAAGTCCTATGTACGGGAGTCTTATGTCCTATGTATGGAAGTGTAAGTACTATCTACCTCTTCGGGAATTACACGCGTGAAGTTACATTTTTTTACTTTAATTTAGGGGTGAAGCACTTGTTGCTACCTACGTGCAGTTGGCACGTGTAAATATTGTTCGCATTCATCCGCGTCGGTGGTCGGCGAGTGAGTGATAAATACCGCTTGAAAGTATACATCATCATTCACCATATTCAAGGATTTTTGCATAGTAACATTAGCATGGATTAATGCAAAGTAAAAGTTAATATAATTAAAGATTTCATTAAAATTATTAAAAACCAAATACGTACTTATAATACGGTGACAAACACTGCGGTACTTTCCTATAGCTGGATGATTCTCGCCTTGTGCGCGCAAATCTCTTGTAGTAAATCAACGAGTACAATGATTAGTCTTCTAAAATCAATTTTCCTTTTCGCTTGCAACGTATTAATTTAATACGTTATGTCATAATCATAACATGGTATATGCCCTTTTCGTTTCTATCGAAAACGTCGATTACACGTGCGCTATCAACAAGGATATACTCCTAGTTGTACATAAATATATAAACACGTATATATACATGTAGGTAGGTATGCCCACTCCTTTCCGGTGCTCGCTCCACTAATTGCCTCGGACCATGCGTCCTTAAGCGTTCGATAAATGCTTATGTTCGAGCTTCGCATGTATACGTATATATATATATATATATATATATATATATCTTTTATATATACGGTGTGTGTACGTAGTTACATAAAGAATGGAGTAGTTTTGATGTTTTGGATACATACGTTGTAGTCAGTATAAAAAAAGGTTTTCTTGTCAGTTAGGTGTAGATTTCATTCGGTTCAGAGTCGATCTTGCAGGTGCCGTATACCGTATATGATTTGTATGGCAATAGTCTCACCTCCTGTTCCATGGTGTGACGTAAACGTAACTGGTTAAACCTGCGAGTGTACGATACCCTTTGCTCACCGCTTTAGAGATTACAGGCGTGATGTATGGTACATGTATGCTCCATACGAATTAGGGTGAATAGAATTAATAATTCATACATAGAATTTGACCAACTTAAATTCCCGGTAACGAGTGCTGGTAGTTACTCGAATATATTAGAATTTATTTGAGCTAAACTGAAAATTACTGAAAATTCTCTCATACCTTTTGAATTTCTAAATATGTATTACTTTTATTTATTATTCCATTTAAGTATTTATTTATTACATTACATTTTGCTTCAAATTACATATCATGCATAGATATACCTATTATTGCCAGTCAAATAACCATAAAATGAAGTAGGTACATAGTAACAATACACGAATTTTGACTATTTATGTGTAAGTATGTGTATGTTACAAACACAGACAAACAGCTTATAATTCTAATACAGATTTAGTGAATGTACCTGGAACTTTAAGGTCCATACTACTGCTATATATTCAAATATAAATATGTCTTAATCATAGATCAGGGCGAAACAGTAAAATGTCAAAGTATTAAAATTAAATCATGGCTATTTGAGCCATTTACATGGCGATCTGAACGCGAATTTGTCCTTCGTAGTCCAGATTATCTATCACGTATGATTTACGTAGTCTAACGTTCCCACGGGAAATCAGATGGCTCCCGTAGGAACGGTGTTGCGTGTAATTAATTTTGCTGAGATTTGACCAGCGGTAAAATATTCCCTTGTTAATCATTAGTGGGAAAGGGGGTTTTGTTTTCGAAACTCCTTCTACTTAAAGATATTGCTTTTATGATTTAATTGTGTATTTAAAAAGTACATGGATTTTTAAAAACAAAAACACAATTCATTTTATCATGTGCCCGGTAGGTATATGACAGAAGACACACCCCACCTATTTCATAGTGGGACGTAAACGTAACTGGTGAAACGTGGGAGTGTACTACACTTTTCTGCGCACCTCTTCATAAATTACAGGCGTGATGTTACTTATGTAGTCTACTAATTAGAAATGGTAGGTACCTATAATAGATGTTACTTGTGGAAAGTTGAAGTCCTATGCTCCTCTGTCTACTGTTTCCGGGAAATGTAGGCGTGATGTTAGGTGTAGATGTAGTAACTACATAGGATGGGACGGAAGCCACTGCTCGGCGTGTGTCGGCGAGGGAAAGTGGGCGTGCGTGAGCTTCTAGAAAGTTTGGCGACGCCGACTCAATGTTATTAATCGCTTGCGACCAAGTGCGAAGCTCAACCTTTTTGTTGTTCCTAATTAGCATTGGGTGCTTTTAATTTTGTAGGGTTTCGCTTTGTTTAGGCTGCAATTTCACGCCTGTAATCCCCGAAGAGGTACACAGAGGAGTGTAGTACACTCCCACGTTTCACCGGTTAGGTTTATGTCCCACGATTAGGACTAGATTATTTATTAAGACTAGGTTAAAAGCACTTATACGAGTATATAAGACTTTGTGTGGAGAATTTAAAGAAACGATGAAGACGACACATAATTATGTAAGTTAGCTAGCAACGTATTCGGTAGACGTCCGTCGTCTCTGATTATCCCTATCGTAAATAGGCATGAAAACATATGTGTGTATTATGTTCCACGTTCTCATAGTCGGGCAAGTGTAATTAAGTAGGACATTTTTTAAAACACTGAGAACATTATATGTATAAATGTTTTATTTTATTTTTCGAGTATAGTAGATTTTATTACTGGTTAAGGGCATCGCTATTTTTAACTACTCAGCTTTGCTATGAATAATTAAGGGCACAGGTTAAATCATCAATCAGTTTCACGATCTGTTCGATACCGTTTCGGGAGTGACTACTCCCCAGTGGTATTTGACGAACCGTTTGCAATATTCCATCTGCAAACAGACCTTCTGTATGCGCTGACGTGTTTTTATCTCCATGAGTACCTATATTTAGTTGTTTATTTTATTCCTCAATATCAGCAGGGCTTGGGACGCTGTTGAACTTTAGCATACTCGTATTGCTTATAATGCTGGGTCGGTTCGATATTTTCATAACTAACTGTCGTCGCCATGTTTTATTTCAGTGGAATATAAGCACCTACAAACAGTTGTAACGTGAACAACTGACAGTTTTAACTAGACGAATGTAATATCGTATAAATCGTTTAACAAGATCTAGGTAGGTGTTGTATAATCGTATAATTGTAAAATCGTCGCATAGAAAGCGGTGAGCGTTCGAGGTGTTAATCGAGCAGACGGGCAGGCCGTCGCAAACAGTGACCCATCGGTCGGCCTCGCGCGAGTGACGCGTGCGTGAGCGTCGCTGCGGCATAGGGTTGTTCAGTACGCGACGATAGAGTTAGACCGTTTTATAATCTGTCAAATAATTTTGAATTTTTTTTTACCGTACCTTTCATTTTTCGACTGTTGGAAGTTGGAACACGGGTCTAAAAACAGAATGAGAGGCTTATGACCATAGACTGCTACGTTGGTAGACGGAGATGTAGACTCTGAATATTACAAGGCCATATGTATTCATAACTTACCTGACATTGCATGGCCTTAAGCCTTATCACGTTGAGAGAAAACCCATGATCGGTTGCAAAATGATAGAAGGGTGCTTCATAATGATACTAATGTTTATTCGAATTAACGTGCAATATAAAATATCGATATGACGCGACGACATCACTTATTGCAGCGCCGCGGTGGCGCGGTGAGCTGGCGGCGCGCGCGCTCGGACGACTACATTCGCTAATGTACATTGCGATTTTTTTATTTAACTTATGATTTATGTAGGATACTGTTATAAAAATTACGTATTAATGGTCTACAGATTGTTATTATTAACTGGTGGACAGTTAAAATAGGTCGAACACTGACTGGCGAGAGTCTTCTTGTGTCGAAGATAGTGATGAATGTAGATTATGTAGCATAAGAACGCCATTTCTGTAAGAATAGAGAAATTTGACTTTCAATGCACTC
>DWDW01000632.1:0-13843 GCA_018245635.1 Mimoniades versicolor eupheme
AAAATAAAAATAGAATATTATCTTGTATTTATTAAAATAACATTACAGTCGTATTCAAATTAAAACATAAAATTAATAACGTAAGAAATAATGAAGCGCAAGAATAAAAAAAATTCTTTAATTTTTAATGGGAGGGATGAACTTGATAAATTGACAAGTTGCCTGTGGACCCCTGGGGGTCCACCTGGACCACTTTGGGAACCTGTGGTATAAACGAATCAGCCGTGTACGGACCCCGCTGAATACATCTAGGAAACAAACAATGCGCGACGTGTAATGGTGCGTTTAATAATATTTTACACGGACAGATTGCCCACGACGCCGTGACCGCTAGGTACAACGGAACGGAAGAGGAACTAAAGTTGACATACCTACTGATCGTGTGAAACTTTTGATATAATCGTGTGACATGTGCAACATTGGATGAAATATGAATATACGATAAGGCACGAAACGTCTTAGTTTTTCATAATACGTTAGTTTGAAATAAAAAAAAAATATTCTAAAATATATTTCGGTACGTGAAAATTACTTCTTCGTACGTAACATTGTTATTTTTATAAAAGTAGGTACGATGTGTTGTATATTGTTTAATTTTTTGTGATATTTATAATATACTGCATACTAGTATGTATAGGTACAAATAATAATATATATCTAATAATGGAAGACATATAGCTAAGCCATGTGTATGGCTTATACAAATGCAATTATCTCATATACCGCTGAGTCAATTTAATAATCAATTATAGTCTATTCGAATTATAACTATTCGAATGTAGACACAGTATCTATTGTCTCGTTGGTCAAATGCTTTGGTTTGAAGTACGACTGCCGACTGAACGGTCCCGGGTTCAATTTCCGGATCGGGTTAGTAACCGACCCGGAAATCGAACTGGACCTTATTAACTTACATTTTTTAAATGTTATTGATAATAGCAACTCGGAGTCTGAATTAGTGCCTTGTGTATGGCAATTGGCTCAATACCTGGTCCATGTTGGGACGTAAAAGTAAATAGTGAACACTTCTAGAACACTTCTAGAACCCTAGTAGTGCCTAACTCTTCGGGGATTACAGGCATGATGTTACGTCTAGAGACGATTTTCTGCTTTTCGTGCTTTTATTTTCCCGAAGTATCTTCTACTATTGGCTCTACAACTTGTTTACAAGTACGATAAATGTTGGCGAGCTTTCAAAGTTCAGACATATTCGCGAATACGGGAAGGGTATAATTAAAACTCCGCCCCAAGTAGTGCGGTTACTATCTTTCTAAGGGTACCTACGTCTACGGAAGGTATAGTAAAAACTTTATAGGCGAAGAGGTAGGCAGAGGTGCCCTCACCATGATGTGATTATCATGTCATTAAATAAGATATCAAATTAACCTATTATAAAGCTTACGAAAAGTAACTTAATTACGTTACCCATAAAATACTGCGTAATCGAATGTCAAATTATAAATGACGAAAATGATAGCTGCTCTTCATTTAAAATCTGACGAACTATGACATTATAATGACAAGAGAATTTCGGTTGTGAATATATTAAAATTTTCTTTTCAATGTTTGCGTCTGACTACAGCTCTAGTCAACGTAATGTAAACATAACAATACATACACATGTACAACATACGTTTTGATACGATCTCTACTTAGCGACAAACATCTCATTTGAATGCCACGAGTTAAAAATCCACTGAGACGATAATGTTACCCAAAATTCATCCTCGTGTTTTCTATTGTCTGGCTGATATGTAGGTTACTGAGGTTATTCTGAATATAACAGTGTAACAAAGATTCGCTTTTCAACCTGAGATTATCTATATCTAACACGAGTCTGTCGAGTGGCTGTACTTATACTTTTTCCTTGACATATGTAGTTAGTCACAAAATTATTTATTTTTCCTTAATGTTGTTGTCAAAGTTTATGCAACGAGAACACTAATAACAATTTACACATTAGTCTATTGTTATTATTGTAGGCCCCGAAATTGGTTATTTCAGAGATAAAATAACATCACGCGTGTGTCTCTCCTAAGAGGTAGGCTGAGGAGTTTAATAATCCCAATATTCACCAATTCAATGTTATACCTTACATGAAATAAGGCATAGACCCAGACTCCCTGCTACTACTAGATATTTCAAGTTAGAAACCCCAATAACACTTTGCCCGATTCGCGATCGAACCCAGATCCGTTTGATCAGCATTTGTGTTTGCAACGACTAGATGAACAAGTTAGCCAAATATTTATCAGGAAGGATAAGCGTATCTTCTTTAAAAAACACTCGTAAAACTTAGATATTGTTAACTTGTCTCGTTTGCGGATCACCATCGATTCTGAGACAATACTTTTTTCGAAATTATTAAACGCGAAGTGTATTCAATAAATGTTGTATGCCACAATATTAATGATATTTAGATTGCGTCCACTCAGATATCAATAGACATGATATACAACGTCCATATTTTAAATGGATTACAACTGTGTTCACTTGAACAGAAAAGATTATTATTAGTCAATTCATTTAATAATCTTACCAATAATATTACAAATTAGATTGTGCCTCACAAAGAGGTCAGTTGTTACATAAACGATTGCCGCTTAAAGTTTCACTTATGCCTTCAAGGAAACATGTATAAGGGCTGTTAAAGTTATACTTATACTAGTTGTAACATTTGATTTAATAGAAAATCGAAATCTTTGTACAAGACATCACATGAATCAATATCTTCAGCCTGTCCCAGTCCAGTGCTGGACGTGGTTCTCCCGACGTTGGGAATGCCGATCGGGGATCGTATATTAGCTTTTATAATACAATTATTTAAATTAACTTCACTCGCACAATGATCATGGACCCATGCACGAGTGAGCACGGCCTAACAACGACAAAACTTGTGACTTCCTTCGCACACTTCAATGAGTTTGAGCATTTAGTTATTACGGGTAAAATTCCATAATGAATCTGAATTTGTTTATGTTTATAATACTGGCAGCTCGAAGTACTTCGGGCCTGGGATGTAGTTAATTTCCAGCCCTAAGTTGATATATAAATATATATTTACATAAACACTAGAAACCACGAAACCCAAAATCAAAATTGTTAATAAAATTAACATTGACATATTTTATCTAAAAATAATTTGTTCGATTAAATGTGTTAACGGGTAACTTTTAAATGTGTAATTTCAACTTCATTTTATTACACTTGCCTGCCTCGTTGCTCGTACAGTTGCAAGCGCGACGGCTGATCGGGACGTCCTGGGTTCCAGTCCCGGGTGGGGCTCTATTGGATTTTTGTAATTTAGATTCTCTAATATCCAGAAACCGAGCCAGTTTCTGGATATGTCACCTATTCCATAGTGGGATGTAAATGTAACTGGTGAAACGTGGGAGTGTTTTACATTCCTCTGTCTATCTCTTCGGGGATTACAGGCGTGATGTTACGTTACGGTACATATTATTAAATTTTTTTTATTCATTATAATGTGGATTATAGATAATCTTATACACCAATTTAAAGTATTTAGAATGTATAATATACATACATACTATACATATCAGATATACGCCAGATTTACCTCAAGTCTATCCCTGGTATAAATATTATGAATACAGGCCACATATATGAAAGCGTAATAAGCAGTTTTTTATTATACGAATTCATCTGTCAAGATTTTCAAATAGTAGAAAAACGAATTAGAGTAAAGTACACCGATTGTTGTGTTGTTCAAAGTTAACTGATTATTTCCATTCATTCATAACATTGATTTTACATTGATGACGATTCTTCTATATTCGATAATAATTTATTTCGTTTGACGATTTCTACATCAATTCCACCTATAGTACTGTTATGTGCGACAGATTGTACTCGTATGTTTACGACAAATGGCGACTATGACAAATTGCAGTCGTTTTATAACACGTATAATAAGTGTTATTGTTAAACAGGCAATTTGTTATTTACGTAACAAACGTTTGACTTCGACTTAACCTCTCATTATGCACTGTCCACTCTCACGCTAATTTTGATTTACATTGTGGTAACGTAATGTATTTTATATAAACATTTGTACCTCGTTGAGCTAAAATTGATTTTGAGTTAAATATGTAGAATAATTTAGATAAAATAAATTAACTATCCATATTTAATTATTCAAATTTTTATAAATAATTAGTTTGTTTATTAATAATTTTATTTTGTAATTGTTAATAATATGTTATTGTATAATAAAATAATTGTATAATAAATATAATTATCATTATAGATTTTTTTCACTCAAATTGCGATTGATTTTTCTTAGGTTGATGCGATTATATTACTTTAAATAGTATATAAAAATAAAAAAGTTACTATATATGTAATAAGGCTTGTACTTTTAATAACGCTATAATTATAGATGTATTGAGAGTGATATTATATTTTGTAATGGTTTACTTGCGTACAACTTTACTTTTCACGTCATTCATATGCAATTTATTTGTAGAATTATTGCCATATAAACTTATGATTGTTTTGACATCACTCCCTATAGCTATATAGTAGTTATACATATATTTATGTATCTATATGAACAATTTAGCAGAATGCTTAAATTTCTGGTACATTCGTTTGTAAGTGTTAGTGTTGTTTCATTGTTTTTTTGGTTATTCATTTACGCTTGCCGTAACATGTCTCAACACACATATGTTTGGCTTGTGTATACACACATGTGTGTGTACATGTGTATCAGGTTGCGAGGAATCAGCATTGCATGTGTTCTCATTGTATTCGCTATCTTATAGCAAACAAGTCAATAAGAAAGCTATCGTGCCATCCAAGCTCAAAACCCTTCCGAATATCTGCCCCAATTTTTTTTAAATAATTATTTACGTAAAAAATGATATACCTAGTTTCAAATGTCAAACTACCATAGCAAAGGCTCTGTGTAATTTGCGATCAGGTGATCATGTGTAAAGTTCTTTCGAAAGATTAATATATTTTTATTGTTCTATTAGAAGTGCTGGTAGATTATATTTGTATTAATGTATGACATAAATATTAAAATGGACAAGCAAATATATTTAGTCAGCATCACACATCGGTATAGTGGGCGCGAGCGCAAATGCTGAGCTTGAGGTCCTTGATGTCCGGGTTGGTTATACATTGAAATGCCCAATAGTAACGCGGCGTCTGCATTTGTGCCGTGTAAGGTAATCTCATCTGTCTCCCCCTAAGTAATATAGGCGTGATGTTATTTTGATAGGTACGAGTATGTATAATTCCACGAACACAGCATATATAATTCATGTTTGTATTTATTAGGAGCCTTAAAATAGTACAGTAGAAAGCTTAACACATGCATTGCATAGTACCCCTCGCGTGCCCGGTGATAACGCTCGGCATTACATTGGCTGCCTACACAAGGTCTTCTTGATTTATCAAATCATTGATCGTTACCTGATATGCAGTATACATACATTTATTTCAGGAAATGAACGATTAACAACACTCATTTATCCTACAGTTATTTAAATGTAATTTTCGTATCATAGAACATATTATTGATAATTACCTACCGTTCAGTATTTACTCCACTTCGATTTCTGTTTTCATAATATCGTACAATGTTAAAGAATTGCATATCGTATGTGGTTAACAAAACGAACGGAAGTTTGGTCATTTTTAATTTTATTCGCTATTTATTATTTGTACTTAAGAAACAGCGCTGTTAAACATTCTTGAAAATACGCAAGTTTTTTCGTAAGTTTTCACACATTTTTTTTCTCCGACTTTTTTCTCCCGGTCTACTATAGCCTGAGGGGCGCACAAAGCCGAAGTACAATGACTAAAACATGACCTTCATTGAGTGTATGTATGTATATACCTTATAATGAATAAAACAATTTGAATTTGAATTTGAATTTTGAAGTTTCGACGACCACAAAAGCTTAATGATGGTTATTTAAGGTTAAGTTAATTGTCCGCTAAAACACATAAGTAAATGTAGTAACGTAGTAATGTTAAGTAATGTTTAAAAAAAATAAAAGAGTACCCATTTTCACGTCCATATGGCATATTCTATTCGTACATCACCTTTAAACTTTGTCCTGTGGGACTAGAAAGTTGCTGTCTATTTTTTTATTTAGTGATTTTGATAACAGGGCTGAAAGAATAGCTTTTTGTAATATTCGCTTAGTTAGTATAGTACATATTAGTATAACTGTAGTTAGTATTACTAAGTAACCGCTCTGTTCTAAGTTGCTCTGAAATTCGTGTATATGAGCGAGAATGTCGTAGAACAAAAATAGTCACATTAATTTTCATTATGTACACCTTAACATAGGTGTAGAGAAAATATACAAAAGGTAATAAATGGATTTTTTGTTCAGAACTCATCGATGAATGTCGAATATACAAACAATATTTGATTTAATGAGCACATCCATATATGTATGTGTGTGCTATAATTAGCCCATTCAATTGTAACAAATTATACAGATGTAAATGTAGTAAAGTTTGAATATAGAGTATTATTTAAAGGAAGTAAGCATTTTTAACATCACCACTTTCCAGCGCTTCAGTAACCACGGCATGTAATTGACGTCTTCGTATAAAACGTAAATACGTATAAAAAAATGAGTGTTTACTTTTCAGTATTCAATAGTGATGGGTAAGTCAGAAGTATGGAACGGCGTGTATGTATGAAGAGACTGATGAATGTGGACGAAGCACGACAGGTGTGTAAGAATAGAGATATTTGACACTCTGTGATCTCTGCCTACTCCGCAAGGGAACTAGCGTGAAGATATGTATGTATGTAATAATGAACCACTAAAAGAACACGCCGTATAAAATTACAACACAATAAATATTATCATTGTATTGTTCATTTGTCAAAGTACATCTTATCGCACAGATGTAATATAGATTGCGTCTAGTTTGATTAAAGAGGACGAGAGTACGCTTGGGTGTAGTTCTAGTTATAGTTATTAGTGGTTATTACTTAACTTTTATTGAGCCCCACATGAACAGACACAGGCTGTAGCATGTCGCTCGTATGTACGTGACAATGTCATTATCGCATGTGGCATACGAATTAGCTTACACCGCCACCAAAATAGCTTTGCAATTGGGTACCGTCAGAACATTTCTATGTCCACGTATTAAGGTATAAAATAAACTAGCTTTAAACACATATATTTGTATTTTGAACAATTTATTCGTTACACATTTTCATTCCATCAGTGCGTAGCTGTCAGGGCTTCTCTAGTCATGTATAGAATATTTTCCAGGGATTATGGCCATGCTTATATTTCGCCGACATTTATAGAGCAAATTGCGCTGAATGTATTGTATATGTTAGGTATTGATTGCTGTTACAGGGTACCTCATGTGTTCTGTCATCACCCTGCCTTAATCATTTTCTGTCCAGCAGCTTAAGAATTTCTGTGCTCTGCTCCAAGTAGTAAATTGCAAAGAAACCTTTTACTCTGACCGCTTATAGCGGCGGAACGGTCAATTTTCTCTGAAATTATTAGCAAACTTCGAAAAGGCCACCAAAACACAATTACTTTACTTATTACGGAAATTGTGCGGACCATGGTAGCCAGGTACAGATGGGATTGTACTATTTTTATTAATCGTGTTTTGTTAGTTAAACAAATTGCATTTAACAAAAAACACACAAACGCATTACATCATAATTTCCACATACGCAAATACATGTTTTGATTTATTACACCGAAAAATTATTATTATTAAATTATTACATTCACGTACGTATAGAAAAACTTCTTTCTAATAATAACGTTAATCAATAACACAGAATAACAGTACTATGCAATTCTAACAAATAGCAAACGTAGAAATATTATTAGAAAATTTAATAAGTTTATATTGGTTGTAAGACATTATTGTCCAATATTTCAGGTGTATTATTCGCGTATGCCCCAAGATGTGAACTGTGATATAAGTAAATGAAGACATCCAAGGAAGTTACTTTAAGGTACACAGTGAGATGAACTGACCTGCATCTGAAACCACGAGTCGAGGAGCCCGGCGGCGTGTGGAGCGCCCCGGCCGCCGCCGCCCGGGACTATCTGTAACATTATTCAACGACAACCATTTATTGCATGTAGTTAATTCCCGCACTGCTTGCTGGCCTCTTCTAACTTTACCGCAGTGCTTCTCAACCCTATGTTCCTATGTTCATAATAATTGTAAGTGAAGCTTTTCCGCCCACCTCTTATTTAATCCTTTATCGCTTCTTTGCTGATCACCGGACTCCACTAAGAATGGGAGGGCTAAGGCCATTTAATTTATATGAACTTATTTATATTTCTAACTTGGGAATTTAAGTCATAGTTAATAATACATAAAAGTTTTCTACCCATTCCTTATACCTCTAAGCAAAACACACTTTACTAAAGTAATAAGTACTATCAATAAGAGAAATAATAACTACGTGTTGGAGCCTTGCTTAAATAAAGATATTAAAGGACAGTTTACAAAACACATGAGTATTAAAAAAAGCCAATGGTTCTGTACAGGTTGAGTACCGCTGTTTTAACTTAGATAACATAATGGAATATAGACCCTTAAGCATATTCATAAGTTAAAAACTTAGACGCTTGCCAAGTGCTTTTAAAACTGGATTGCACAATCGCTAAGTACGAGTACAAAACTACTTGGATAAATTTCAGTTAGCGTATTTCAGAAGTATCTTCGTAGTTAGCTGTAATGCTATTAATAGTCTGATAATATGATCGTGGAAAGTGGGCGCAATTTCTAGCAAGTGCAATACCTACAAGTTTATCGATTCTGATCTACTGGTTGCTACAGATGAATTAAATACCAAAAACTACCCATGATACACATCAATATTACCATTACAAGAGTAAATTGTATTTGGGTATTTTGTTAATCTCACTTTATAGAAGTAATCATTGAAACTGCTATTGATAATGAATTAAATCACTATAACAACGATTATTATTAAGTGTCAAGACACTTACAGGGCAGCTAAAGAGCACCTTAGATCAAACATCTCTATTAGTACATTCCCGCAGTGCTTAATCTATGTATGTGCATGCAAATAAATATAAAATATCAGATATTCAAATACGCGTCTGCATTCTTTATCTTCTTGCTCATTCTATAGCTCCAGTGATTCATGATATTACAACATGTGAATAGACATCGTTAAAAGCAGCAGTAACAATCGATTTAATACTATACTAATTTACATACACTTGACATCTAGTCATATAAATCTGACATTGAATACATTTCCAAATATCCACATAATATGTTAATGTAAAGAAACATCTGCACTCTTATAAGAAACGATTAAATTTATAGACAATCTTCACTCAGTACCTATATCAAATATTTTGACTGCGTCTTTTGACGCCAGTCTTTTTTATGAATGTGAATACTATGTTGGGAAAAATTGTTTCGAATATTTCATACTTTTGTCAATGAATCTCTGCATTTATTATATTAGTTTATTTGATACTGGTAAAATTTGTTTATTTTATCATATTACGCTTTAATGAATATTGTAATGAATCACGTTGATAATTTTTATTTGATATGTATGGCGTAAAAATATTATATGCGTAGGTACCTACACATATGTAAATAATAGAGATGAGATGAGATATTCATAATTTCTTATATGATACCTAATAACTTTTCGCATTCTTCACAGACACACATCACGTCAATAAAACGTGAATACCGTAGTTCTTTAATTGAACAGCTATTAGTTATAAATTTTCACCAAAAAATATGTCAATCGTTTAACGATAAATTTAAGCAGCTATAAACATAAAGTTAAAGACATCTTTTTTATTATTATTTTATGTTTTTCCATTGTCTTATATATTCTGTTGAATAAATTTAATACTTAATAGAAGAAGTTTTTAATTTTATCAATTTTTAACGGTCCCAATGCAGAATACACGTTGGAAAACGTGAAAAAAAACAAAACAAAAGAGCGAAATATTAACAATGAACGTGAAATAAACAAAACAAAAGAGCAAAATAATATTGAAATAGCTTTGAGCTAGTTGGCGAGCATTTTCCGTCGGTGGGCGTTGATGTCTTTTCTATGCAGACACTCGAAATACATACATTCATTTAACAATCGTACACCTTTCATTTAATGTTCATTTTGTTTATTACTATTCTTCATTAACTACATATTTACATGTGAACAGTTTACTTACTAATTTAATAAACTAAACATTATTATCATAGTTCTTTGATTCGCGCATAAAATTAGTGCACGCACATTGGTATTGTCGACGTATGATCGATTAATTTGCACAAAAACCTACAATATATGGACTAGGATTTTATGCTTCATGCATTAAATTATCTTTACGTTCTGGTCATTGATAGCTTAGGAATTATGTCAACCATGTATTCGGGCAAAGTCAATGATTGCTATGTTTATGTATACATATATCTCTTTATAGTGATATAATATTAAATATAAACATTATGCTTTCTATTATAATACGATCGACGTGTCTTTATCTAACAGTAATCATTAAACTTACTTAACGATTCAGTATTTTCCAGAATTCGTGAGAATGCATATACCGTACTGTGCGTCTAATTAGAGATACTTCTAGTTATATTTAGTACATACAGATTGTAACCCGTAGTGTAAGTTATCAACAATCAGTTAAATAACGTACGTAAATAATTGACAATCACTAAACTTCTGTAACCGACAACTAGCTACTTGTCTGCTGGTATCGCTCGAATAAATTGAGCTCGCAACGGCACTAGTACAAATAGAACTGTAACGCACACGGAAACGATGTATCACGTTGATAAAAACTGACCGGTCACAATAATCAACCTGTGCGACGTACACGTTTGGAGTTGCGATTTTGGTCAAAATCGCGGTGACAAGCGTACAGGGGAAAGGCATCGCAGGTTCGCGCCCGCGGCGGTCAGCGTACCTGGTCGCCCACAAGGTCCTCGGCAGCTCTGATCGCACAGCAGGCCTCCATTCCCGGCTGCGGCCGGGTGTCGTCGCGGCGTCGTCACGAGACGCGGATCGTGCGCGGACCGTGCGCGGGGACGGCGCACGCCTGCGCGCACCTACTGCGCGGGACCGACTGCGTGCGGCCGCCGTGCGTGATAGCGCGGCCCGCGTGACCTCCTTCGCGGGGTTGCAATGAAAGTGATTAGGCTCTTGCGCGACTGATAACGAAGGCTCGCTCCCGCTTGCGCATTGCCATTACTCCTCCGGAGAAGCTTCATTTAATTCTTATAGGCGGGTTGGAAATTGTTCTGCCAGTCAATAGTAGCACCTTAAGAGAAAGTTGTGCACTTTGGCAAAAAAAAAATAGCCTGATTCGGTTTCGGCCTGTTAAAAAAATATCTTTTCCTTTTGAAAGTTGACATATCAATTAAGTACTGAATAAAACTGATACGGGAACATAAGCGTTATCATTGCTGCACTATTCTAGCTTAATCCGAGGAACTCCGTTTAGGGGCGGCGACTAATTATTCGAAAATACGTGTGAGTACTTCATACATAATAACATGCATTTCGTAACGACCTCAATCCCACACTTCTGCAGATCAACTTGGGTTATCGGCATCACTTATCGTTATAGAATGACGGTAGTTAATCTAGTCATATATGATGTATGATCCAAATATATCTACATACTGTTATTCACAGAAACGCCTAGAAGTATTCTCCATAGGAGACGGTACACATGAAGTTCAATAATACGCTGATTACAATATAAAAGGATGCAATCGTCTTCAACCCGATCATTTTACTTTTAGACAAGTATGCGCTTACTAGTAGGTAGACCGCAAAAAAAACACAACCTACTCAATGTGGAAGTTACTAACTACACATATTATACATATGAGTAGTTTTGTTTTACTGAATATTGGATTTTATAAATAATTATTTTGTTATTACAGATTCACATTTACTCCATTCTATGTGATTGCCACCTGATTTATTTTCTGTCGAGATGTATAAATTCATACTTAACATCCCGCCTATAAATCCCGAGGAGGTACGCAGAGGAGTTCAATGCACTCCCACGTTTCACCAGCTAGGATTACGTCCCACTATGCAATAATAGTTAAACCTATCAGATTCATATACATATTACAAAATTAATGCCTATGAACAAACCAGTCTCCTATAGGTGAGTTGTCTATTTTTTGTTGTTTTTTGACTAACTCTAGATCTTCAACAGTAGCGCATGCTTAATGTTTTTCTTAGTTAATATATTAAAAGTAATAGATGTCACCTATACTTCATAAAATTTTATTCTATATACTGACTATCTATTGTGATGTGTGGAGAGAGTATTTAATTTTAAACAATATTATTATATTCGGAGTAGTAAATATATTATGAAAGCTATAATCTGGATGATCGCGAAATAATAATACTATGTGGTTGTCGAGTCTCGGACGCGGTCTAGGTTTCTTATCACAACTTGTTCGGGATAAAAGAGCGTATTCGAGCACGTCTATCAATGCACACAGCGCAGTGTGTGCGCGTTCGGTCCGCTTTCACTGATCGACATTGCACCGGCCAGTGCAGTTTTTCTCCGCCTGGCGACGCGAGCACTACGAACATTGAGTATTAGCTTAATTCGATCCTGAAAGGATTCTTATCAACACGTAAGGTGTTCAAACACAACGCAGACTGACGCGGTATATTATATTTGTAGGATTAAATTGTCTAATACAGTACTATATTTTAGTCTTCTATAAATTTACATGCGCTTTAGACGTTATTCAATCCGAACATAAAGTGTTGAGACTTTTGAATACTATTCAGAATATATTCCAGAATGCCAGTTCTAAGGGACTATCAACACGTTGTTCAACCACTATTCAACGACAAGAACCGTTGCTGAGTGCTTAACGAGTCGTCCGGTGCACGGAAATGTTCATTAAAATTTCGCTACTCGCGGGGTGGGCGTGCTCGGTCTCCACCGCGGCCGCTGGCATCCTTTGTACGGACGTGTCAAATAGCGGTCATCATCCTCAAATGTAATATGAAATATATCGTGCTCATATACGGATGAAATTTACGAGGAATTATACAGGCACCCTATAGGTACTTGCTCTCGACTTCCAACGATTGAATCGTAGAAATGGTAGACATTTACATTCGGGATTATAAGCGTTATGTTACGTGTGTATTCTATTCGGTACTTTTATTAATATGTTTGCTTACTATTTGTCTATGACTATTAGTAGCTATAATAATGATAGCTTAGAATAAAACATTCAAGCGTTACAAGTAAACACGGCGTCCATATATATGTAGGCACAAATCTCAGTCAAATAAAACATAAAAAAATCAACGAAACAAGCTTCTGAAAAAGTCTGTGAAGGTAATACCAAATTATATAGGAGACTTTCTAAGGTAAACCAGTACAAATACGCGATAACAACATATCTAATTAATTGACTGTCAATATTTATAACAACATTGTATTTCACTAAATTAACTCATACGTTTCTATATAACAAATGCATATCTATATTGTTTTGTTAACTCTTTGCCATGTAAGTACCTACCTTATCGGTAGCGTGAATATAATCAGTTATTATAGTTATACCATTACGCCAGGTCCCTTTACGGGGTGAGCAAAGAGCACCGAATGCCAAATCCTAGTCCTAGTCCTAGTCCTAACGAACTAATGTACTTCTTCTACATTCATCATTCTTTCTTCACACTTCTCACTTTCCATCAGTCAGTATCTGACCGATTTAGAAGATTTGCTAAATGTTATCAGGTGAAGTTAATTCACGTTACCCATACGAAACTTTAACCCGGTTATAATCT